>JAWVGU010000180.1:0-75057 GCA_037039885.1 Miamiensis avidus | reverse complement strand
CCCAACCCCAACCCCAACCCCAACCCCAACCCCAACCCCCACCCCAACCCCAACCCCAACCCCAACCCCAACCCCAACCCCAACCCCAACCCCAACCCCAACCCCAACCCCAAAATCATATTTATTATCGTTTTTGTATTTTATTTCAAATTTTATTATTATTTTTTATTTGGATTTATTTTAGCATATTTATGCAAATTCATTACTTCATTACATAGTTTAATATTAATTTGTTAAATTTGATATCTTATTATCTAATGATTAAAATACAAGAAAATTTCCTTGATAATTGATTGTTTATAAATGATTTATCATTTCTCCAAAATCAAATTTCATTATTTACATTAATTAATTATTAATATATACAAATAATTATTTTTTTAATTATAAATAACTTGTATAAAAAAACAAAATATCTATAAAATGAAATCTATATTATGAATTCGTTTACCCAAAACGCCATATTAGTAAACAAGAAATTATATAGTTATTATTCATCAATTTTATTATTCCTACTGAAAAAATATCAATTGTAAAATTAAATACACAAATAGTAATATTATAATTGCTTATTAAATATATGGAACTACTTTAAAAATAATATTTAATATATTAATATATACTTTTAATTTCTTATTTAAAAATAATTCTTATAAATTATGAGGTGGATAATAGAAATTTCTATTCCAAAGATACCTATAATTAAATTCATAATATATGAATTTCTTTTTATTTTTTAAAAACTATAATTTAAAAGCATAATCAAAATAAAAAATAGTATTAAATACAATAAAAAAAAAATATATAATATATTTACAATGAATTCCGAATAACTAAAAACACTTTCTGAAGCTAACTATTTACAAATTACTGGATAATATGATGGGGCTGTAGCTCTTTACAGTTAATTATAATCTCAATTATCATAGGAAAGTTATGAATTATTAGTATCCAAGGCAATAGCTCTTATTTCCTTAAATAATTATGAATCTGCTCTAAAAGAATGCGAAAATGCTATAGTTCTAGATAGGAAGAAATATGAAGGATTATATAGAAGAGGTAATATTTGCTATTATTCAATAATATTTATGATTTAATGTATAATATTTAATTTATTATTAGGAATTTGCAATTTTTACTTAAGCAAATATAAAGCGGCATTAATTGATTTCTAAGATGTTTAAGAAAAAATTGTAAAAAATCCAGTTATGGAAAAGCAAATTCAAGCTTGGATTGGTAGATGTAAAGCTGAAGAATAAAACATTAATTTGTAGGGATTGATTGAGTAGGGTGGAATTAAGCCTCCTTAGTAAATTCAAGAATCTAAAATGGAAATCGAAAAAATATAAACTTAAACCTAGTAATAGAACCCCGCCCCTGTTTAAGCATCCAGTATTAAATACACCTGGTACTAAACTGATAACAAAATTGGAATAGAAATCAACTATCCCCTTTAAGATTCTAAAACATTGACTCATTAAATTACCGAAAATTCTCTTAGTGTTTCTTTCCCTCTTACTTCATCATCTAATTACGAACTCAACTTAGATTTATTTAGTGAAGTATTGCCTGAAACTATTAAAGTATCATTTATTGTTTTATTAATTTTGATAAATAAATTGCAATTTATTCCATATTCTTTTTTTTTTTAGTTCAATGTCACCATTCACAAAATTGAAGTCACGGTAGAGAAAAAAGAAAAATCTAACTGGAAATAACTTACCGCTGTAGACAAGGTACAAAATCCTGATTTAAAAAAAGAAGAAAGAAAACCTGTTTAGCCCCCTGTAGCCAACTAACCATTTTATCCTAGTTCTAGTAAATAAAAGAAAAATTGGGATAAAATTGATTTAGAAATTGAAGAAGACATGAAGAAAAATAAAGTAAATATATTTTTATTATTACTATATATATTATAAATAAAAATCAGAGTAAATAGTAATTAAAATTTACACAGGATGAATATGGAGGAGATGACCCATTAAATGGAATATTTAAACAAATTTATTAAAATTCAGATGAAAATACAAGGAAAGCCATGATTAAAAGTTTCTAAACTAGTGGAGGAACAGTTTTGTAAAAATATTAAAATACAATTAATAATAATGTGTTATTAATATAAATTTTTTTTAAAAAAGATCCACAAATTGGGATGAAGTATAATCTAAAGACTACGAAGGAAAAGATAGACCTTCTCCCCCCAAAGGATAGACATATGCTAAATGGGACAAATGATGATAATGTCAATAAATATAAGTGATTTAATAAATTAATTTATGAAATTAGAATAGACTTTTGTTATTCATATAACTTTATCGATAAAATACTTTTACTATTTAAAAATTCTTTAGAAATCTTACTTTTATTTTTACAAAAGATAGTTTTTCAATTATAATTGTGCATTTTATATAAAATAAATACTCACATGTATATTTATTATAAAGTATCATCATCAGCAATATCTTCATTATTATTATTATCACCATCCTCATCATCATCATCTCCATCACCTTCTAGTAAGGTATTTACATTTGAATGTCCACTGTCTGCAATAATCATTTATTAAAACTTTTGAAATTCTGTAATGGGATTTTATTTTTATTTTTGTTATTCTTAATGATCTTGAGATTCTGATTGTTCTTGTTGATTATTTGAGATGGTATTGGATTATAAATCGCTTTAGTTTGTATTATTAGTTTACTCTTGGCTATTTTATACTAAAGAACTTTATTGAGATATATTTTATTCTTGTTATTGCTAGGATTACTAAAATTACTACTATTATTACTATTATAAATTATTAATTATATGTTCAAAATTGTCATTTATATTTTAATTTTCTATATTATTATTTATATCATTTTAGATAATATTCTGATTATCATTATTATTATTATTGTTGTTGTTGTTGTTGTTGTTGTTATTATCCCCTTAGTTATTATTTTCATTGTTATTCACTGGCATCTAATTATTTCCTTCCAATATAAACTGGACAGATATTCCTCCAACAGTTATATTGGATAGTAAAGAAAATATTCTAGCTATGGACCCAAGAACGCCTAAAATTCCTGTAGAATTTTGGTTTCTTCCCTCTTAGTTTAAATTATCTTATATAAGATAATCTACATCCTATCTACAAATCGGGCATTTGCTATTTTTTTAGTTTTTTAACCAATTGAAGAGACATTTTATGTGAAATTTATGTCCACATTTAATTAACTTTCTGGCTACTATTAGCTAGTCGTGGCAAATAGAGCATCTATAATTAAATGAATATGAATTATTAAAAAAATAAAAAATTATTAGATTTATAATATTTTAAATTACTAATCATCTTCTTCTAGCTCTGAAGGTAATACTCTAGGACAAATTTTGTCTAAATCTCTTTTAATTTGTTTATATCTTTTATAATTTTGCAGATTTTTTCTGAATCCGTTTATTGCTAGTTAAACTTCTCTAATGGGATACAAAAACCAAAAGTGTTTAATAAAATAAAAATTTATTTACAAAAAATAATTGTAAATCAATTATGAATAGTGGATAAATTATAAGGCATAGCAAATGCACTCAAAAATTAATTATCTCTAGTAAAAGGGCTCGTTTATTTGGTCTATATTATTGTCTACATAAAATTAAAAATTTTTTTTAACTTTTACAATATTAAAAGCGTTTTCAAACTTTCTACGAAAACTAAAAAACCAGAGTAGAACATTAGACTCAGGATATAAACTCCAGAACTCCAGAAAAGCCAAATCCCAAACAAACTAAAGAGCAAATTTTGAGCGAATATAACAAACAAAAATTTTTGTAATCTTTTAGCAGTTTTCAATTCTTAAGAATAATTCTAGTAAATAGATTGCAATAATTTTTTGATTACTTCGTTTGTATCAGTGAGATAAACCTATATAAGAATAAATTGAAATATATATATGGCAATTTGATTTATAAAATTTTGTTTATTTTACTCTATATGCTGTGAATACAAATAAAATAGAAAACCATATAGCTACTTCAAGTCTATTTTATATTATATTATTATCAGTTATGTATACTATATAAAGTTGTAAAATAGGATTATAATTTAGCAGATAATCTCTAATTTTTTTCTCTTATCCATGTGTAATTTTTCCAAGGAATATTCCTTAAAGCATTCGTAAAGAATACCAAAAACATGAGGTAAACGTTAATACTCCTATAAGTTAAAAAGTATAGTTATTGTCAGTTTTTCGTTTAACAAAATATATATGTTTTACCTGTGATTACTAATTATTTTGTATTTTTATCGTATTCTAATAATTATATAATGTCATTGATTTTGTAGTTTTAATTTTCAATACTCTATTAAAATGAAGATATATTTGAAAAACATAGCAAAACAATAGATAATATTATGCATTTTATTATATTTTCTGGGTTTTTCAAGAAGTTTCCCAATTTTCTGAATTTTAAAATTATATTTTCTGCTCTTTCTCTTGCTATTCTTTCAATATCTTCTTAATTCTTGGAATTAAAATTAAGTAAATTAATAATTATTAAAAAAAGTTATTCATTACATAATCCTAATTGTTATTTTATGCTTATTGATTAAGGTTATTGATTTAATCTAATTCTTGGTTTTACTAATCTAAAAACACTTTTTTTAGTTCCAAAACTTGCTTTAAAACAGATAATTCATAATCCAATAGGTTATTAAGCACATTTCTAGATTTGTGTTGATACTCAATCATTCTGCTAATCTTTTCTATATCAGTCATATTTTCACCACAGAGACCTAAAGCGATTTACTTTACAAATAGACCTTCATTTACTATTTAAATCAAATCTCTTTTCATTTACTATCTATCAGATTCATTATTGATGTTGATATCAGATAATTCATTCATTTAGTCTTATTCATCTGATTTTTGAAGAGGGTTGCTTTAATTTTCCAAGGAAACTAACTCACTCACCACCTAATTTATGCTCGGTTATAAATTTTAAAGTTGATTATATTGCTATAGACTATTTCTGATAAACTAAATTATAGATGTATAATCTTCAACTTTAACTAAAGTCTATTTTAAAGCTACTTGTAATCTTTGAAGTACCTTATAACAAATTTTTTTTTTTAATTATTTAATTTTTATTATAAAAAATTTCAATCTTTACTTAATCCATATCGTCATTCAATTTTATCATTAATCCCAACTATTATTCTTCATTTTAGATTTCGAAATTTACGTTATTTATAGCTTCCACAACTTAAGTTTGTAATTACTTAATACTATTGGTATAGATCGAAATCTTGGTTTTAAAAAATAGATTTTGGTAGCTGCTGATCAGATTATCAATTCCAATTAGATACAATTTCAGATTGTTTATATTATTATTACTTCCACTAAGAGAATCTTAATTTTAATTTGTTGTTGTCGTATTAAAAGTAGGGTCAATTTAGTCATTAGTTTTTTCTCTTCTTCTTCTTCTTCGTCCATATCTTCATCTTATACTTGTGCTTTATTATATTCTTAGTAATTTTAATTTTCTACTTTTTCAAAAGTACTTTATTTGCTAAATTTGGATTCTAGTTATGTTGTTTATTCATTATTATCCAATTTAGATGCTGATAATTTAGATTCTTATAAAAATTCTTAATTTTTCATAGCTCTGTACTGTCTTAGCTATTCATCTAAGTCATTCTCGGAAATTAAATGTTATTGTTAGGAATTTTAATTTTCGTTTTATAATTCTATTTCATGCTAATCTATCTAACTACCACTAAATTATTAATTTTCATTTAATCCATTATCATTTATAATTTTCTTAGGATACTAGTTTTATTCTTCTGATAATTATTATGTTTCTTCTTTGGTACAACAACTATTTAAATCCATAGGTAATTCCTCCTTTTAGTTATCCTCTAAGGTATGATTGTTTTCTTGTTAGTTTGTTTATGATTGATTTTCTTCACTAATTTTTGATTTTTACAAAATTTATTCTGTATTTTCAAACTAATTTTCCAATTATATTTATTAAGAATTAAACTCTTTTTCATTTTATTCGGAATTTATAAATAAGTTTTCGGTCTCACATTACTACTACTCGGTATCATTCAATTACTAAACTGCTAATTCGTTATCTTAATTTTCTTTTTCCTACTCTATTCTATTATTTTCCTCCATTATTAATATTTGTAAAATATATTTTTATTATATATTTAAGTTGATTATTTATTTTTTTCAATTCAATAATTAATATAAATACAAATAGCATTAACTAAAGAATAACATACACAGTCATTTGTTTATACATATAAGAACAATTTTATGCTAATGCACTAATTAAAAAAAACATAATATATCAAATTCTTATTGTCTCAGCAGTGATAATGCATAATAAATATAAAAAGGAATAAATTATTGTAATTAACATTTTAATAAATATTTTTAAGTATTTCAGTTTGATATTAAAGGAACATTTTCGATTTTTATTTTTCACAATTTAATAAATTATAAATTATAAATAAATTTTTTATATTAATACTATTTTTTTTTATATATAGTTAATAAGAATATTTATTTTTTTATTTTTAATTAAGTCATATTTATAGATAGAAGGAATAGTCTTCATTATCAAAAAAATGATAAAAAGATTATCCATCTACACATATAGAAGGGTCAGATAGTTTCAAACTTAAATTCGCAATTCTTGATTTCTGTTCCATCCTTATTCGTTGCTGTTGCATATAAATGTGTGCTTCCAAACAACAAAGTAACTTTTACAGTTTTGTCTTCAACACTTTAGAATGTCTTGCCTATATCTATGCATAATTCACCAAGCTACTAAACTCCTGACTCATCTACAAACTCGGCATCTCTCTTTTCAGTGACATAAAATATAATTCTCATAACTGTTTATCTGCTTCTTACAGGACAATATATTTTGGTGTGGACTTCATCACAACTGGTAGTGTCTCCTTTTTTCACGAATGCATCAAAAACATCCTAATTTATTAAATATCATTATTTAATTTTAAAAATGAAAAATTAATAATTGATTACTTCGCAAAATTCTTCTCCTTCTATGATGACTTTTTTGTCTTAAGGATGTCTTGTTAATTTTAAATATAATATTTAATTTTTTAAAATTTAAAATCAAAAATACCTTTCAGCATCAAACGTTGTTAAAGTATTAATTCCATAGGTTTTTTTGGCGATTCTTGAAGTGATGGATCTGGGATTCAGTCCATACATACAAGCTCCTCTAATGACACTCACCTGAGGTCTTCTGGGAACCAAAATTTGTAGTTTAGGAGATTCAAATTTCTATATGATTTCATTTTTCAAAAATGGACTTTCACTGAATCCTCCTACCATAAATATAAAATCGATATGGTGACCTTATTATTGAACATGATTCATTAACTAATCAACCTAAAAAAGAAAAAAATATTTGAATAAAAAGTAATTCTAATTTTTTGGAGTAAAGTTTTACCTTTGATTTTATATTTTCAAATAGCATTTGGAAAAAAGAAGCCATCAATGCAGAAGGTAACTCAACATTGGAACTTCCCTTGAGTTTTAAATGGAATTCAGTGGGGTGTTTTTCGTTGTGCTATTGCACCAAAGCCTTCAGTTGTTGAGTGGACAATTCTTCTCCCAAATAAGAAAACTTTATCATAGTTCTGTCAGTCTTGTTTCCTTTGAATTTTCGCTTTAAAATTTCAAAGTCTTTCAATATATCTAATCTGGCTAGCACATTATTTTCGTATAATTAGTATCCTTCAGGTCCGAGAAATTCTCTCAAGAATTCTTCAAAATATTTTTCTACATATTTAGATCCCCATTCGCATCCACCGCTCGACTAATTAGTAAATGATTAGTTACTTTAGCTAATTTTTCATAGCTCTTTTATATATATAAAATCAAATTATGTTTTATTACAGGAATAAGTTCTTAACACAAAAATTATTCATGAACATCACACAATAATTTGTGCACTGTTATATCTACAGTTCCACCTCCACAATCAAGAACCATAATTACAGAGTTTTTATTCATTAGAGCTCTTACGGTTAACTCAGCATCTTCTCTGCACTGGATCGAGGCTCCTTCCGGCTTAAAAATGCAGGGATTGTAATAATTAAATTTAACAATATAATTAGCAGTAATATATTACCTCTAAACATAAAAGTAAATTGGAAGAGTTTTAATATTCTATTATATTGGCTTCTACAGCAGCTCTTTTCATAAAATGCTTGTGTTCTTCTGACCAAAGGGCAGGCACAGTTAGTACCCATCTTATCTATGCAAAATATTAGAATAATTATTTAAAAAATATTATTACATATAGAATTTTCAAATTTCATTTTACTTTAGATAGCTAGATCTTTCCTACTTATTCTTTTAATTTTGCCAATGCCTTTTAGGAAATATATTTTAGAGTTTCTGAGATTACAGTGAGAAGAGGCATTTCTCTTCCATCTTCAGATTTGGCATTCGTACTCAAATGGAGTAAATGTGTTTTGTACTAAAGAACAAATCAAGAATATTTAATTATTTTAAGATTTATAATACGAATAAGCATATTGAAATTTATAAAATAATACATTTGTAAACATAAGTGCTGATTCCCCATCTTCAAGGATTTCGGCGTATTTTTAAACTGCATTAGATCCGAAGTCCACAAAAGTGTACTCTTCATCAAATAAAATAGCCGTTTGAGTCTTTTAATCGTCTCCGTCATCAGAGGGATTGAATACTTCGATTCGGACTTTCCCGTCCTAATCTAAATATCTAGGTGCAATTCCATATCTATAAATTGGTTTAACATATATTATCTGATTTCTTACTAATTAGTAATCATTAAATTTCATATATAGTGATACCCGGAAGCTCCAGTTCCGAAATCAATTGCTATTACATGTGTAAAACTATCATCCTCTTTTAATAAAGCCATTTTTACTAATTATATATTTATATTGAGTTGGTTTATATCTGGTGTTTATTTCTAATTGTTTTTTTTTTTTTTAATTTTGATTGATTAGTTTATTCGTTAATTTGAAGTTTTTCAATGTAAAATTTCTTAAATTATAATTTGCTTTCAAATTAAACAATTGGAAAAGAATTCATTGTAATTTCCTAATATAGGCCACATTTTTGATTACAAAATTAATTTAATATGGAGTGCTAAAATCATAAATGTTAGTTGAATTAATTGATTCCTTTATATTAAAATTTGATTATTAATTAATTTATTTAATTCACTTTGAAAATTAAGATTATAAGATGTTAAAGAAACCATTAAATTAGAAATAATCTCTTATTCGTTAAATTTCGTAAAACTTAATAAAAAACAAACAAACAAATAAATAACTAAAGTAAAATAAAATAAAGAAGAAATAGTAGACTTATCTATAAACAAAAAATAATTTCATTAATAAGCCTCTTAAATAAAAATCAATCAATAATACTAAATTAATACTTAAAAATTAAACATATAAGAATGAAGTAATATATATTGATTTAGTTTTTTAAATTATTCAAATATATATAAATGAATTGAATTTATTAAAATTTTATTGTAAAAAATTTAGCCGAGCTCTTTATGCCAATCAAACCAAGCATTTAGAAGACATTCATGCGCTTAATGGAATCAATGCCACTAATAATGCATAGGTAAATTATTCTCAGGGTAGTGGGGGTAGTATTTTGAACAATAATCAGAATATGAATTCCAACATCTAAAACATTAATAATAGTAGTGGTAAAGGAGGTCAACCTCAAAAAATCCTTACAGAAAACTACGATCATTAGAATTCAGACAGTTCTGAAGTGAAAGAGTTGAAAAATCGAATGAAAATTATAATGAACAAAGTAAAATAAAATAAACAAAAAAATAAAAATAATTATAAAACAAATTAATTTACCATAATTTTATGAAGCTTAATAATACGAAAAGAGAAAAAGAACAAATGGCAAAGGAGAATAAGTCTTTGTAGGAAGAAGTAATGACTTTATAAGCGAATTTAAGACAAATGATATCAGGATTTTCTAACACTTCTAGCTCGTTTCCGATGCTTAATGAGTTGGCCGACCAGATATAGGAGTTCTATAAATACGATTGCTTGGACATTTTTTTCGACTTGCTGTGTCCAGAATTAAATATGAAGGGAATTTTATTTTTCTTTCACACTTCTTTTTTGAAACTTACTGAAGCCATTTAAGCCTATCTGCACCCTCCGTAAAGCATTATAAAAAAGGTTGGATGTTTTGAAAACATTGAAGGCCCTATTATGAATGTGTTGCGTAAATCATATTAATAAAACTACAAAAAAATAATGCAGAAATGTCTTCACAAAGACCTGATAGAAAATACCTGCCAATTTATACAATAAAATTTAAAATTGGGAAATATGGAAGAGGAAACCAATTAAACAATCCAACAGTTTTTGCTTAAATTGGGAGAGCTTCTCTTTTATTTCTTTATTGCAGATCCTCCACTTTAATTTGACTATAAAACTATCGGTACCAAAGTTCAGTTTAACTCATTAAAGCAAGATCCTTTTGATGGGTTTATAAAAAATAAATAAGAATGCATAATAATATTGCCCAGTGTTTTGAAATAAACAAACAACTCTAATAAGGCTGTGGCAGAAGAAGGCGAAATAATCACCAAAGCTCTAGTTTTACAGGCAGATTACGAAATTCCTAATTGAAAAAATAGATAAAAAAAATAAGTTTATCAAATCCTGCATTTTTTTTAAGAATTTAAAAATATAATTGATAACTTTTAATTAAAATTATATTCCTTCAATAATTCACAGATCTAGATCTTAAAATTAATAATTAAAATTCTATTATAAATAAATAAATAATTAAATAAAAATAATAATGTTATATAATTAAAATTATATAAAATATATATTCATTCTAAAAATTATATATTTAGCTACTATATGTATATCTTTTATTTAATTTTTAATTTTTTTATATAAAAAATTTATTTTTATAATAAAAAATAAAATAATCATTTTTAATTAAATGATTAATTTAAATAAGCAAATATTTTTATTAATTGCGTTTTATCTTACGTTTAATTTATTATTATTACGCAGAGATAGTATTTATTAACTCTATAAAATGATGTAATGAGAATGATTAATAAGACTTATTAAATAGTGTTAATAAACCTGAAAATTCTTAATATAATATAGGAATATGCTACGTGGGAAATAATAATTCTGCAATATTAATATATAAGTTTAGTACTAATAAACACTTTTAAATTCTTTGTTTTATTTTGATAATAAATACAGCCCAAATTGAGTTATTCATAATTTATTAGGAAAATTGTATGTAAGAAAAAAAAAATTTCAATAATATTATAAAATAAAATTATTTAATAAAATAATAAAAATCAAAACCAAAATTAAATCAAAAAAATAGTTATCAATCAAAACTAAATAAATACAGTCTTTTATCTAATAAATTAATTAAATGACTACTTCTACTGTTTCATAACAATTCCATCTTATTGATGACGATGCAGAATTGATGTAATTATTTAATATTGAGAAAATAATGATATTATTTTTAAGATTTAAATTCTATACTTGTATGATATAATAGAAAGCTTAAATAATGAAAATAATTTTAAATAATATAAATTAAATTTATATAGACAAGGAATGAACGAATTTTTGGAATAAAATGAAATGATTAATTTCAAAAAAAATTACAATATAATTTCTATTATTGGTTCTTAAAGTAGTGGAAAGTCAACATTATTAAACAACTTGTTCGGAACCTCCTTCCAAGTTATGCAATCGAAATAAAGATCTCAAACTACCAAAGGTAATGTGTTATTAAAATATAAAACTCTTTTTAATAAAAGTAATTTAAATATATAATTTATCAAATAAAATTAGGAATTTTCGTATCAGCAAGCAAAGAAGCTCCTATCTTAATATTAGATGTCGAAGGAACTGACTCCAAGGAAAGATGGGATGATAGATTAGTAAAAATTAAAGAATACAAAATAAAAAAATAATAACTCAATTTTTATTTCAGTTTTATGCTAAATCTACTGGTATTTTTGCTTTGGCTCTTTCTTAGGTCTTGGTTATTAACATCTGGACTAATGTAATATAAATAAACTGAATATTTAATAAATAAAGAAACCATTTTAAATATATAGATGATTGGAAACTATGAAGGATAGTAGTTAGGAATCATTAAAACCATTTTCGAAATGAATTTAAAACTTTTCAACGTTGACCAAGTTAAAAGCATCGTTTTTGTTTTGCGTGATTTCCATCAAGATGAAGATTTTGAGTACATTACTAACAGCATAAATAGCGATTTAATAAAAATTTGGGGGAAATCAAAAAACCCCAATAATTCGAAAACTCTAAACCTACCGATTTGTTTAAAATCGAATATATTCCTTTGAGTTCTTTCGTATATAACAAAGATTAATTCGGACAAGAAGTAATTGCCTATAATTGATAAAATTTTAGATATAACTTTTTATTTAATAATTTTTAACTATTTTAATAGGTAAATACTCTTAAATAAAGATTTGTTAACAAAGAAGATGATAAATACTTCTTCAAGGAATTTGACTACAACCAAAATCTTCCTTTAGAAGCTTTGAATGACTACATTGGAAACATTTGGAAAACAATCAGAGACAATAAAGATATTAATTTGCCTAACGAAAAAGAAATTATAGCTTAAATTAGATGTGAAGCTATCAAAAAAGAAGCCCATGATCAGGCTCTTCCCACCATTAAATAATTATAACAAAAAGTGTCTACTCAAGTTGTTGACAATTTCAATGAAGTAATTTTATTACTTTGATTTATTTTCTTATATTTTTAAAAATTTAATTTAATTGATTAGATTGGACAAAAAGCTTACAAAGATGCTTTATCATACTATGAAGAGAGAGCTGACTATTTACCCCGAGTTGTCGAAGAAAAAAAGTAGGAATTACAACAATTAATTTTATCTGAACTCTATACCCTTTTTGTAAGTTAAATGTCCCAAGCTAAGACTCTTTTGTCTAATTAAATGGACAAAGAATTGCAATAATCTTATCACGGAGGAATAATAGCTAACTTAGAGCAATTAAGAATGGTTTAAGTATTAATAAAAAAATAATTAAACTTAACCTAATTTTTCACTCAATTTTTAAATTTTTTCTTTTAGATTAGAGGTAAATAATAAATCACAAGCATAATTGCCAACTCTATTATCGTAAATGAAGTATGGGACTTGGAAAAATTCGACAGAGAATTCGATTTGCTTATTGAACAGACTTTGGATAGCAAATTTGGAGCTATTTTAACTAAAGAATTCACTGAACACATTGATAATTCTGTTGTTATGAGATTCAATTAATTCGATCAAAACTTTTGGTAAAATCTTTAGGAAGATTATGAAGAATAACTACGTAATTTGACAGAAAAATTCATTCCTCTTATGGAATTTTCTGAAGCTAAAAGTTAATCTCAAACCAGCTATTTCACAAATTTGATATTTTCAACTTTTGATCACAAATTAAAAGAAAAATTACTCAACGTTAACGACCACATGATCAAAAAGTAATTAAAAAAATGAAAAATCTAGTTTTTATATAAAATAAAATAATTTTCTATATCCATTTATAGATTCTAAAAAATCTTCCGATTCAATATAAATGGAACTCCCGAAAACTGGAAGAGTTTAGAAGAAGATCAAATTGAAGACAAGTTCAAAAACGCTAAAAACTAAGTTTTGGATATTTTGAGCATCCTCAAATTCAACAAAATTAAATAAGGGATTCAGTAGCCTGTTTTCAAACAATTTTAAAGTGTTATTTAGCGTAAAATTTATTAATATAAAATTAAAATCGAAATTACATATGTTAAGTTTAAAAAAATATTTATTTTAGCTAAAAAACAATAATAAGATAATGGTGAAGAATAGAAACCTAAAGCCTTAGATGATTTAGACTGTCCTAGATTATTAAATGAAGTAGAATGCAATAAAATTAAATAAGAATTTGATAAATAAATTGATGAAGAATTATAATCAGCCAGAAGAGCTAAAAACCAAACAGACATTTTGGGAATTCCTAAAGCTGTTTGGGCTATTTTAATTTTCTTCGCCTACGATGATATTTTAAGATGGCTTTCCAATCCTTTCTTCATGACACCAATAGTCATGATTTTGGGAGCAGTTGGTTTAGCTTTCTCCACAGGTAATAAAAATATATATATATACTTATTTATTTTTTATAATTAAATGTTATAATTATTTTAAGGTAACTAAGCCTTAATTTATACTGGTGTTAAAATGGGAACTTCATTTGCTCAAGATAAACTCAAGTAATTTATGAAATGAGTAAAATAGTGATGTATTGATGTTTAGCAAATTAAAGTTATTTAATATTTTATTTAATAATAATTAAAAAAAATACTTCTTTTTAATATATAAATATATTTATATATCTTACCATAAAAAATAAAGGATTATTTTGTAATCAATTATAATATAAATATATCTTTTTTAAAATATTATGTTTTAAAATATAAAAAAATTAAACTATCATGAGAACTAAATTTATAAAGAAGTGAACAAATTAAGATTTTCAAGTCCTTATTCAAATTAATTACATGCTTCATCATCAATTGGATTATCACTATTAAAAAAAAGTTAAATTAAATCATTTTAATTGTGTAAATTCTAAAGAAAATTATTAAAAAAGTAAATTAAATATCAAAAATAAATAATTTTTAAAATTGTTTCTTATAAATATTAATTTTCTTCAAATTATAAAATTAGTACGTTAAATCTACTTTTAAAGAAGTCAGATTTGTTAGTTTTTTAAGTCTTTTTCCTAATTAAATACATCCCTCATCACCAATTGAATTAAAGCTATTAAAATTAATTAAGTTAGTATTATATTTTAAATTATATTATAATAGTAAAAATCGCTGAAGAAAATTATTTATAAAGGAAAAAAAAAACTCAAATTTTTCCATTTTTATACTTGCGTCTGTGTAGAATTTTCCTCACAAAACCAAAAACATAAATATTTAATAATAATATAATATAATAAAGGAATAAAAAATTGATGTTTCTGAGTAATGAAATTCTAATATTAAAATTATTTTCTTCAAATTAATGAATTATTACAATAAATCAATGCTTAGAGAAGTCAAGTTTGTTAGTTTTTCAATTCCTTTTCCCAATTAACTGCATCCTTCATTACCAATTGAATTAGCACTATTCAAAAATAATTAAGATAAGATAAGTAAATTATAATATTTGGCAGATTCAAAAGAATATTTTCTTAAAAGTATAAAATAATGTCAAAATTATTCTATGTTTAAATTTATGCCAATATAATTTTTAAATTTTTTTTTTTTTATTATTAAAAATAAATATAAATATATTAAGAAAGAAAGAACTATTATTAACATAAATAAAAGATAACTTTTTCCTCATAAGTTGAGAGATATTCAATATTTAATATGAATAAAATTTAATAAAGGAATAATTTGATGTTTCTTTGTAGCGAAAGGGTATAATTAATATTTTTTTTTTTCAAATTAATAAAATTAATACTTAAAATTAAGATACAAAGAAGTTAGATTTGTTAGTTTTTCAAGTCCTTTTCCCAGTTAACTACATCCTTTATTACCAATTGAATTAGCACTATTAAACATTGATAAGTTAAGTTAATTAAAATTATAATAATGGGGAGATGTAGAAGAAAATTTTTTATAAAGTAAAAAATAATGTCAAAATTATTTCATTTATATATCTGATTCTTAAATTTTACGATTTTTGAACTAAACTAAAAAATAAATAATAAAGAGCAATTATTAATTAATAACATAAATATTAAATAATGTATCCTCATGAGTTGACAAACGCTCAATATTTTATATGAATGAAATATAAATTTGCAGTTTCCTTGTATTATTAATTATTATTTTTTTCAAATTGATAAAATTGATACCATAAACCAACCTCTAAAGTAGTTAGATTTGTCAGTTTTTCTAGTTGTTTTCTAAATTAACTACACCCTTCATCACCAATTTTACTATAGCATCATTAAAAATAATTGAGTTTAAGTTATATATTTTTATTAAAATATATTAATAGTATAAATGGTAAAGTTAATTATTTAAAAAAAAAAAAAATATAAATTATTTAATTTTTAATTTTTTTTCTGTTATTTTTAGATTTGTAAAAATTAAATATAAACATATCATCAAGAGTAATTATTAAGTAATATCATATATATGAAAAACATTTTCTTCGTATATTGAGAAACATTAAATATTTATTATGAATGCAATATAATATAAAATTTATGTATTATCATTAATTTGACTTTAATGTTTTTTTTAATTTTATTTTTAAAAGACATATGTATTTTGTATTTGTTTAGTTGTTATTTTTACCTAAACTGGATTCTTAAATCCAATCTGCATGCATTTTATAATAGTTATATATCATCTTAAAATTATTACATGCTATTATATTCTCTTTTAATTTTCAAAAATTATTTTATCTATTCATTTAAATCATTTAAATATAATTATATATTATTTTTTTCTTTTTATTCTTTTTTAATTTGTTCTGTTTATTGTTTAGATTCTATGTAAAAGTTATTTTCAAAATTAATTTATTGTATTTCTTTTATTATTTTTTCTAAAAATTGTTTATTCCAATATTCCTTTTATGTACATTTTATTAATAATTATAAATAATTATCATTTTTGCTTTACATATCTTTTAGTAATTAATTATTGAAATCTTAATAGTTATCAAAAGCTGTAAGCATATTCTTTAATAATGCCTTAATATTATTTATTGTTATGTTCTATTAATCTAATTATTATTGTTTTTCTTTTAATTTTTCCTCAATTTACCCGCTTTATTCTTATAAGTATTTTCTGTAATTATCTACTAAAAATTATTTTATTTATTTATATTAATTCATATCTGAAGTTTCGTGATCATGTGCATTTTCTTCAAAACCCTCAAAGCATATAAGTTCACTATTCTACTAACATTAGTCCAAGTTGCAAATATATTCTATGGGGAAGTTTTTATGTTTCTATTTTTGTATTAATTAGTTTTTTTTTTTTAAAAATAATTTTTAATTATTAAATATTATATACCTCACATAATAATACTCTTTGACTAAAAATTCTTTTTTTATATTCTTCTATTGTTATTTATTTAGTTTATTAATTGATATGTATATCTTCCATGTCTATTTAATAATTAATAAATCATAATTTTGGTTTATATTTAAATTATAATATATTTTTATTTTAATATCATAACAATAACAATAGGACTATATGTATATAATTATATCTGATAGATTAATAATTGATTAATGTTGAAGTAAATAAATTAAAGGAATATTGTAATAGCATAAAAGAGATTTCTTATGTATATAATATAGGATTAGTAAATAAAAAAACATAAAAAAATTATTTTATCCTCTTCACTATTATATTTTAAATTTCGAATAATATAAAAAAATTGATATATATTATCATTTATTAGTATTTTATATTATACTTTTAGTAATAATTCTTAAAATAATATATATATATGTATGTATTCCGATTACTATGATATAAATCGATAATTTTTTTGCTTTTATTATCTGTCTAACTAATAACTTAAAAATAATTTTATTAAATTTTATTATTTTTCATTTATTACCTTTAAATAGTTCACTTTTCTGTATTATGTATTATTTAATACTTGATTTGTTTTATTTTTATTTTAGTTATTATTATATTTTTTTTATAAAGTAGGATGTCTTAAAATGCAAATATATTATAAATTCTTAATTTTTTATACATGTAATAAATTACTAATTCATGTATGTATATACAAAAAATAACAAATACATATAAAATTAATACAATTTAATAATTTAAGTAGCTATATACTTATGTGTAATAATAGGTTTATAATTTTTGCACAATTTCTTTTATTAATTAAGAATTTATATACTATGTATACTAAATATAATTCCTATAATTGAAACTTTAAAACTTTACTCAAAAATTCCCATTAATACAATTATGATTGTAAAAATGAATAAAAAATATACACTAAAGTTATTGATTTTATATGGAACCATTTTTTTGTAAAAATAATATCAAAAGGCCCGAAAAGGGTTTTGTAAGATAAATATTTAGTTTAAAAAATATATTTTACAAGAGCTATACAAAACCTAAAGAAACTGTCTATTTTTGTATAATATACTGAAAATAGATATTTCTATAAAAAGACACATAATTATGTAACATCTTATCACATAATGTTTAAATTTTAAAAGAAAAACTCTTTTATTTTGTTAAAATTAAAACTAATTAATTAGATAAATCATAATAAATATTATTTTATATAAAGTAGAATATTGGAAAAAGTTTGAATACTCCTTAAAATTAACCAACAAACACAGATATATAAGATAATTAACTCATTATTATAATTATAGAATTTGTATAAATTTTTTTTTTTTTTAAATATTAAATAGTAAATAAAGTTTTTATTTTATAGATTGGTTGATTATCATCATTTTATTCAAATTAAATTATCTCATATTTTGTTAACACTGTGTACGTTACTTTCTTTATATCCACTTTGAGTGATTCTGATGAATTGGGCTTTTTATTAGAATTCTTTAATGTTAAAGGCTCCAGAATAACTCATTCCAGATTTAATTCCTTAAACGAATCCGGATAAGACTCCATTTAAAGGTCCAGAATAAGGAGTATATCCTTCACTAAAAATAACAGAAAAAGTTATATATAAAACCATAATATAATTAAATGATAAGCTAATTTTCTTACACTCCTTCGGGGGTGAATTTATCAGTTTCAGGTACACTGTCTCCGATTCTTGTAGCTTTGGCAAAGTTAGCTCCATATCCGGCCATTCCTCTGTAAACTTTCATGATTTTTCCGTCTCTGAAAATGATGGAAGAAGGACTTTCATCGGTTCCGGCTACTAATCTATTATTTATTGATAAAAAATGTGAATTAAAGAAGCCAAACTTAACCAAAAATAGATTTAAAATATTTACCTTCCAACCATGATACAATCAGCTCCAGCAGCTAAAGCTTTAGCCATATTTCCAGAACATTTGTTTCCTCCATCAGAGATGAGGGGAACGTCGTATTACTTACAGATGGGAGCGACGTCCAACAAAGCGGAGAGTTGAGGGACTCCACTTCCGGCAACAATTCTGGTGATACAGATGGATCCATTACCGATTCCACATCTGATTCCGTCAGCTCCAGCTTTAATAAGTTGTTCAGCTCCTTGTCCGGAGGCAATAGAACCAGCGACAACATCAATGTCTTCAAATTATTCTTTCAACATTTGAACAGCTTTGATGGCGATAGTAGAGTGTCCGTTAGCGACGTCAACGACTAAGGCGTTACATCCAGCATCAATCAACTTTTTAGCTCTTTCGATGTAGTCTTTGTTGGCTCCAACGGCGGCTCCGACCAATAATTGTCCATTTTTATCTTTGTTGGCCAAAGGAATGTTGTATTCTCTTTCCATATCTTATTAAAATTAAAAGTATTATTATAAGTAGGTAATTATATATATATAATTGAAATGCTTTTAGTAGAAAAATTATGATGTTTACCTTTTCTGGTTACCAAACCTACAATGCAGTTATTTTTGGTGACGACAGGTAATTTTTCGATTCTTTTTTCGTACATTTTTTCTAACAAGATTTTGTTGTTTCCGATTTGAGATTCATCGAAGTCAGAGTTGCAGGTGGCATTAACTTCAACGACTAAAAGGTTTTCTCTTTTGGTCATGTATTTTTCGACGGTTTCGTCTTCGAATCTAAAGTTTTTCAAATCTCTTTTGGTGATAATTCCGACCAATTATTTGTTGAAGACTTCGGGGTTGACTCTGAAATAAATTAGAGAAAAAAAAATGTAAAACAAAAATAAGTTTGCAATTTTATTTTATTACGATTTCTTTCTGGAGGGGAGTTTTTAAGGACTTCCTAATTTTTCATCGATGGATGTATTGACAACTAAGAAGGTTTAGAAAGTATTTTTGGCAACGATTTCTCTCATTTAGGCGAAAGTGGTGTCTTTAGAAACAACGACGGGTTCTAAAATAACTCTGGATTGAGCTCTTTTGACTTGATAAATCTAAAGGAAAATAATGATATATGAATTTTGATTTTTATATACTTATTTTCGAGTTATTTAAATATCTACCTATTAGGCTTATTCTTCAATAGACATGAATCTGTGAATAATACCCAATCCTCCACATCTAGCCATTTCTTTGGCTAATTTGGCTTCGGTGACAGTATCCATAGGACTGGAAACAATAGGGATTTTGAGGGGGACATTTTTGGAGAATCTGATGTAATAATATAAAGATTTAATAGTCTTTTTTATTTATAATTTGTATATATAGAATAAAAAGCAGGTTTTATTAGAAATTAATTGAATGGCTAATTTTGAATTAAAATTTTCATTTTTTCTTTTGTTGAGTAAAATAAAGAATAATTTATTGGTACCTGGATTAGACCAAGCAAGAAGTTCTGGTTTCAACTTCACTGTATTGAGGGACGAGTAAGACATCGTCAAAGGTCAAGGCAACTTTTAAAAATATAAAAAATGTTAGATAATTATTCATAAATTAAACAGTAGAATTAGACTAGGAAAGTAAGATTATTTAATAGGTACTGGGAATGTTATTGACGAATTTGGATTAATAATGAGAAGGCAATTATTGTTCCATCTGGTAGAGACTTTCGAATTAGCTTTTGAAATAAATATAAGTGGTTAAACCAATTAAAATTTTGTTTTGTTTTGTTTTGGTTTATTTTTTTTTTTTTCACTCTTCAATAGAGTTCTTTTATTAATATTTTTTATTTTCACATAATATATAAAAATTTTGTTATAGCTTAGCTAATATAGGTTTGCTAAAACACATAGATATTAAGAAAAACACATTAAAAAAGCCTAAGAAATAAGCTCAGAATAATATATATATATAATTTATATGGGTTTCAATATATTTATACATATATATATATTATATATTCACTATACCTATAAATTATATTAATTCATATACGATTTTGTATAAACATATAAAGTATTTAAATCTAAATTTCGTAATAATACATATAATAAATAGCTTGCTAACTCAATAATAAGTAAGAAAGGGCTTGTAATTTAATAATTTGATGTGAAGAATATTAATTAACTAAGGTCTTAATTATTAAATAGGGTGTTTATTTTGTAGAAAGACAACCAACAAAATCATTAAACGATAAAACTCATGATTTCTATTGAATAATATACTAATACTTTTATTTAAAATATAATATTATTATTGCTAATTATTAATTTAATCATAGAAGACGTAATATGCATATGGCTAATATTGTAGAAAACTACATATAAATTTTTTAATTTGATTGATATTTTCCATTTTATATCATAGCAGTGATGCAACATTAAAAATAAAAATTTCAATAGTGTTATGACATAAATTATATAAAAATCATAGATCTATAAAACTTACTATTTTATATACAAAAAATATTTTGTTAATACATAGTATATCATCTAAATATAAAGATTAATCTGGAAATTTACAAAAAAAAAGTTTTAATGTTATTATAGAATTATAAATTTAACCTTTTTCATTAAGATTAATTTGTGAATTAAAATAATAAGACCCTTCATGGTTGATAAATAATTAAAAAATTGATAATTTTAGTATTGTTTTAGGTATTCTAAAAGGTGGGGGATTTATAATAGTAGGGTAAGTTAATATTAAAATTAATTATTATCAAAACCAAGTTAATTCAGATGTCCAGTTTATTTCAATTCTAAATACTAATTTTTACATTTAATATGAATTAATTGAAGAAATTTACTCAGACATATAAATAGCAATTATAAAATTTGCTAAATAGAAATAAAGCATTTAAATTTAATTATTAATAATATACCTTATAGAAATTATATAAACATCTATAATTTTTTTATAAATAAAATAATTTATATGATTTTTATGAAGACATCCTTTGGTTCTAGTATTTATTTATATTAAATTTTAGAAAAATTGCATAGTTATCATAAAATAAGCCTACTTCTTCTCATATGTCTCTTTTATTATGTCTTTATTATTTTATTTTTTTATAAGATAAAATTAAAGAAAAACAAATATTCTAATAAAAAGACGTAATGTTTGTAGTTAAATTCTAGTTTATAATATATTTGAAAATATTTTTTGTATAAAATATATCAGTAATTTAAATAACTCTATAAATTATTATAAAGGGGGAAAAAATAAAATTATGAAGATTAAGTTTATTAATAATATAATAATGATTATAGATATAAAAACACTGTAAATTAATACGAAAAAAGTTCATATTATATTTATTTAATACATAATTTAGGATTATATATATTTTATTTATATTTTTATTAATATAATATGAATGAGTAAAATTTAAATAATTATATGTCATTGATAACTTTAAGTTCAACTAATAATAATAAATTATTATAATATTTTATATCTTTTCTAACAATAAACTTAAAATCGACTTTCTTTTTATTGCTCAATCAATGATAGCCAATAATTGAAATTAGAGATAATTTAAAAACTCATTAATTAAAAATATGATTATAGTAGCAGTTTTTACTACTACTTCTAGGAAAAAGAATGATTTATTCATTTAATATGATCTCAATTTTCTTCTAATTCTTAGTCTGATACATCTAATTCATTTTTTCCTTTTAAAAACGGTCGTTAAGTATCTTCACATTCGAAATCCTGATCTTATTGTGTTGTCATTGTGATAATATTATTATTGTTATCCTACGTTTCTTGTTTATTATTATTTATTTCAATAGCTAGTTATTTAGATGTGGGATCACTCTATTCCAACAATTGTTTTTGAAAGGGCCTTATGAAGTTGGCCTATTATAGATGTTATTATTATTATTTTGTGGTACTTGTGTAAATAGAATGAAAACTCAATGAGCCTGAGACGCTATAGTTGGCTGATTTCGGTTCAGCACTGCCTAATTCAGAGTCTTATCTATTATAGGAAAAGTTTGGCAGCAATTATTCTTATTATTTCTTTGTTCCTTGTTTGTTTTCTTCTTGTTGCGCCTCATCTACTTCTTCTTCTTCTTCCTGTTCCTATGGAGGGGAATATTAAGATTTTTACGGAGAAGGAGAAGGGGGAAAGGGGAAAGAAGGAGTTTAGTTACTATTGCTGCATTTCGAATTGGAGTCTTGGAAACTGTACTGCATTCCGTTTATGGAACTGCTCCCTGCCATTTGTATGTATTACTATGATTGCTATTGCTGTGATTTATAAAGCTATTGAGAAGAAGAATTATTTTAGTCTTAAAATTCTGCGAATTCAAATTATTGTTGCTCTCGTACTAACTACTATTGCTGCTGTTACTATTCTAGTTGGGCAATTTTTTTGTTTTTCCACGATTTTCTGCTCCTTTAATCTTGGTAAGGGTTTAAATTGGTTACCAAATCTGAAACTCTTCTGTGCGTTTCCAAATCGAAATCTTCTGAAACTCTTGAATGAGCGTTGCTATTTTGCAGCAGTTCTTCCTGTATTTCTGGCATCAGAATGGAGGTGGTTGGTCTGTATTTGAGGGAGTTGTTGTTTCTTTCAGGCGAAATGTATAATTGCTTTTGCATTTTGTTTTTCTTGAGAGGACTCTTTTGGTAATCTTTTTCGCCCTCTTCTTCCTCTTCCTATTCTTCTCGCATTTCGTGCAGAAATTTGGGCGGCGAAGAATTCATTTGAATTTGTGAGTTGGGGGCGTATATTTCGATTTTCGGTATGTCTGGTTATTGCTGCTGAAGTAATTGCTATTGCTGTTGTTATTCTTGTAAATTCATCTATTACTGCTTTTCCTCAAGTTGCTGCTTTTACAGCTTTAACTACTGTATTTTAAGCTCTTATTCTGAAAGTAAATGCTGTCCTTTTTGGTGGGTTTCCAAATAGGTTGTAAATGTATCTTTGTAGTCATTTCTACTAGTCACAGACTTACTTTGAAACATCTGTTGTTGTTGCTACTACTGTTATTACTACATTTGGTGTTTATTTTGAATTTCTTCCAATTGGTTGGCCGACAGGATTTTAGAATTTCTTTGCTTAATGTGGTTTGAAACCTGTTATCTGAATTAAGGAGAAGATAAGGAATAGTCGAAAAGTGAAGTGCCTTTATGTGTTCCTCTCCGATTACTACTATTATTTGCATGCAATCCAATTTCATTTGGGTTTTTTCGCTACTGGATCTTCTTGATAAATCGATCGAAATTTCCTTTTCAACATCTTCGAAGCTGCTGATTGAGTTTTATTCGTTTTTGTTAAAATGCTCTTTTTGATTATTTTTGGGCTGTTTACCTTTTATTTTGCTCTTCTTTATTTTATTTTAGTTTTTTTAATTGACAATTTAGTTATTATTGCTACTACTGTCCTATCGATTAAAGTAAGGGCTGGATGAAGAATTGGATTGCTATTTTTTAAAAATTACTGTTATTATTGTAGCTGTAAATACTATTACTAGTTTAGAGGGTATTATTACTAGGTTTCTAAAACCACCACATTTTTACTTTTGTTTTTTTCCTTTTTTTTATTATTATTTTTATCATCGTTATTACTTCTCTGATGATAGTCTTTATTTTCAAAATCCACAGAAGATATTGAGGAAGAATTTACTAAAGATGAAGACTGGGAAGATAAGGATGTAGAAGAGGATTACATACTGTATTGCTAATTATTGTTATTGGTGGTGTCGAGTATTTCAGAAGAATGCTATTCAATTGAAGAAGAGGAGAATTTAATTTGAGAGCTAATCTCGCTTTTCTTATATGCCAGATCCTTGCTTTTAGTTTTGAGTTGCTTTTGCTGTATTTTTAAAGAGTCATGCCTGCTTTTCTTTTTTTCTGTTTCGAACGCCTGCTATTTTTCTTTAAGTTTTAATTAGAGTTTTCTTATTTTTTCGCTGACTTTTTATCTCTGCTTTTTTATTTCTTTTAACTTTTTTCTTGTTCTTATTTTAAACAGCACCCTTTGAATTAATTGACTCTTCTTCACTTTTGTTTAAATTTGGTTCATCGGGTAAGGAGTAATTATACTATGAGTCACTGTTTAAAGACTGATCTTATTCAGCGCCGTCTTTGCTATTATCGGAATTGTGCGAGTCTGACCTTTCTGAAGATGAAGAAATATGCTGACTGAAGGGAGTATCTTCATCATCATCATTTTCATCACTCGAAGAAGAAGACGACGACGATGAGGAAGATGAATTGCTGCTAACAGTAGAGGAATTTTCTTCTTCTTCTAAGTCAGTGCCCAAATCCGTTATCGTTATTTTGTCGAATCCCTAACTGTCTTCGGATTAAGAGGAGGAAGAAGAAGAGGAATAGTAATCGGATGAAGTATGGCTTTTGCGGGACGCTGACTCGTCGGGGGAGTTTTCTTCCTGAGAGCTACTGAGTTCTCCGATGGCATACAAGGCCTGCATTTGCGCTTTATATTTCTGTTTTTGAATCCGTTTTTGCTCCTTGCTTTCCGAATACTTCGTCCAAGCTTTCAACGCCATTTGTACATACAAAATTTTTTAAAGCGGATTGAATTGTTTGTTGCTTGTAACTTGTCCGCCGCGAGCCACGATCGCTTTCTGAAAAATAAAATTTTATATATGCTATGGATCTCTCTCTATATATATATAGTTAATTAATTACCTCTCTAATCTTTTTAAGTTTGAGCATGGTGGATTATTCGGCCTGACGAACGATTTCCATTCCCTTGAGTGAAATATTGTCCTTGATTTGCTGACTGAGCATATTTTTAAATAGGAAGAAGAGAATGTCATTATAGTAAATGAATCCATCACAGTCAGTGACGATGTTCATCAGCATGAGCTACTTGGCAGCCTCCCGCCGTAGTTGAGTCCTGAATTTGTCGACGAGAATCATGTACTACCACTCGCTTTCCGGGCGCAGGTGAATGTCTTCGTCTTCTCGGAGTTGTTCCTGGAAGTGTTTAAGTTCCATATCGAAATCGAGGCCCAGAGGGAACTTGAGATACATGAAAAAATCGATAACTTTGCGGCCGTGGATCTTAACTCCCTGATACTCGTCTGCGTAGGCGCCCCACTGACCCTGGAACTCCTCGACCAGGATTTCGAAGTTCTTGAGTGGGTTGTTGATGTTCAGGTAGTTAGTTTCGAGTTCGTTGACCAGGATCAGAATGAAAAGGTTCAGCATAATGTACTGAATGAAAATCACGAAAGTAATGAAAAACGGAATTGAGGCATTCGTTCCGCAATCGACGCCCGGTACGCACAGCGGAGGTGTTTTCGAAACATCAAACATCACCAAATACCAGCCCTCGCCTGTACTGCACTTGAACAGCAGGAGCAGGGCGTGCAGAAAATCCGAAAAATTGTTTTGTTCGTCGATGATGATGCCGCTCCGCACCTGTGAAAACAAGTAAACAGCCACGATACTGTACATGAAGAATATCAGACTCAAAAGCCCGGCCACGTTTATCAGTGAAGGCAAACTGTAAATCGTCGTCATTATGAGCTATTTCAGTCCCTCCAAACTTCGGATCAGTCTGATGAGTCTCAGCACCCGCAGAACTCTGAAAATCTTCGCCACAGCCAAATCGAGTCCGATGCTCATCATCGAAGAAAAAAACATGTCCGTTAGACTTATCACCACGACCAAAAAGTCGAACGAATTCCACTTGTTGTGGAAGTAAATAGTGAACCCTGCCCCCATGATCTTCATCACTACTTCCATTGCAAAAATGACTACAAAAAAAATAAGCCGGTTTATTATTTATTATTTTATTTATTTATTATTTTATTTATTTATTTATTTATATATTTAATAATTATGTAATTAACATATTTGATTTTCTTACTTGTTAGAACCTGATTCGTGGTCTCGAGAATCTGCAACTCATAGTTGCTCTGTCCTTCGTGGTAGATGGCCAGCACGATGACGTTTCCGACAATGCAGAAGTATATGAAAATGAGGAAAAACTTGTGGTTCGTCAATTTGTAAAATAACAGTTGCACATCATTCGTGGGCAGTTTGTTGTACTGGAAATTGGGATTCGATTTGATCACGAGTCGCTAAATTGAAATCCATTTGCTCTGGGATTCCGTTAGGTTTTTGTTCCGCGCCTTCTTTTCGGCGATGATGTAGTTCAAAAATATAACTCCGATAAATAACTTCACGAAAAACACGGACCCGATCATCAGAAAAGAAAAAAAGTAAATCACCATCCACGGATTTTCGTTTTTCGTCGGGCCTCTTTCATGCGCGTCCACAAAGCGGTAAATATAGTCCGACCATCCTTCGAAAGAAGAGAGCACGAATAGCGTTTTCAAACCTTGAAAAATGTTATCGAAATTTAAAAAGTAGGGAATCCAATATCCTCCCTCCAGATCTTCACACAAACTCTGACGCACATCAAAAATCGAATACTTTCCCCTATTTGTTGAGTCTATTTTGAAGTAGCAGTAATTCAGTTTATCTTTCAGCAAATTTGTACCCAGAACTCCAAACATAATCCTATTTATGTCGTGAATTTATGTATATTATTAATAAAATTAAATCAAATCAAATAAAAAGTGTACCACATCAAAAATAGCAAGAGTATAACGGTCAGAATTCCGGATACGGACTCGAGTAGAGCCGTGACAACGAGTCGGAGACTGAGATTGTGCGTGATGAATCTGAGTGGTCGGAGCGCTCTTAGCAGTCTTAATACAAGAAAAACGCCTAGTTCTTTTTTGGAAGATAGAATGAGATCTGTGAGACTTGTTACCACGATGATAAAATCCAATTGGTTCCAGGTTTCTCTTAAATAACTGTTTTTGTCCAAAACGAGACCGAACGCAATGGCCTTCATGATCATTTCCAAAGAAAACAAAACCGTGAAGATGTCATTCAAAACGTTTATAGAATAGCTTAGTTCCTAGTTTCCGATTCTTTTTTAATATGTGTCAAGCACCAGAACCATGGAATTAAGAATGATTAGAAGCAAAATGAAGTTATCGAAATACTTATTCTTTACAATTCTATAGATAGCTCTCCTGAACTTATTTTACATCGAAAAGCAGTATAAAGAGTTGTAACACTAACATTTTTTTGTTAAAATAAAAATAAATAAAAATAAATAAGTAAATAAATAATACCTCTATTTTGTCGAACATTTTAAATTTTGGTTTGTAGTTGTATCCAGCAGTAAATAAAATTCTGTTGAAATCCTCGTCGTCCATTTCCGCCAAAGAGTCACTCGACCCTGTTTTGATTTCATCTACTTCATCTAGTTAGTCCAGCGGATACACCTTACTGTTGTTGCTGTTTTTGCTGTTTAATGCTGCTGAATTATTGCTGTCTTTGGATTAAGTATGCGCCAAAGTGATGGAAAGCGGAGCAGTCTTTTTGGTCTTGTTGGCCGCAACATTAGAAGTCTGAAAAAGCAAATTCGATTGCGAATTAAATACAGCATTTGAATTGGTAATAAGAGTATTATTATTGTTCGTTTAAGTCAGCAGTGATTATGATGTCTGCTATAAATTGGCTTATTTTCTCTGTTTTTTAGATTCATCGTTATTGAAAGATGAAGCTGCGAGGGTTGTAGAAGCCCCGGCCGCCGCTTCATCTTATTGAAAATCTTCTTCAATTTCCTCGATTCGATTTTTAACTTCCTTTGAAGAAAATCCATGAATCACCATCGCTAAAAAGAGATTTAGAATCACATATTTGCCTAGAATTATCCAGCTGAAAAAGTACCCGTTTATTATTATCGGATGTATAGAGGAATTGGAGACTTCAAAGTACAATTAGTACCAATTTTCAGCGGTCATCAGTTGAAAAGCCGCGTTGAAGGCCTTGTGGAAAGTGTCCCAGTGCTATCGCGTCGTTTTTTAATATTCTCCCTAATAAGAAAATTTGTTGTTGTTAATATTGATTAATTAATTAATTAATTAATTAATTAATTACTCCGAAAATTTCCATTCCGAGAAGAGCGTAGATGAAAATGAAGAGGATGGTTAGGAAAAGGAGATAGAAAAAAACGATTATTAGATCAAACATGATGTCAATGATGACCGACATGTAGTAGATTTTTTTAAACACTCGCGTAAATCGTAGCACTCGTAGTACTCGGAAAAGTCTTACGGACCGGAAGGCAGAAATGGCGGAGTTTTGTGCAGACAGAATGAACAATTCGATGACAGAGAAAATCACGACCACACTATCAAAAGTATTTAACTTGTCCCTGAAAAATTCCTCAAATCCAATGCCGCACAATCGCAATATCTTTATAAAAAAATAATCACATATTATATTTTTATTTTGAAAAAAAAAATATTACTTTATCGACTGCGGAAATCATAATGAAGGATTTATTCAGTTCATACATCATCTGTTCAGTTTCTCCCTCGACGAGGCCGTCTGTGCAGAGGATCATAGTGTTGCTGATCATGCAGAGAAGCATAATGAACTGGTACAGTTTATGGTCGGTGAGAAGGGTGCTGTATTTACGGAATTGCTACCAGAATCCGTTAACACCAACAAGCCATAGGAGGTAGTGGTTCGGCCTGTAGTTCATGGACTACAAAATTCGGTTCAAACCTTTGATGCGCTTTTCAGAAATTTGGAAAAGGTGCTCTTTTTTGATCCCAAGCACGTCTTCTGCACTCCATATTGTTTCAAATTCCTATTTCATTGAGTGCAAATCTTGGTCCTTTATCTGGTAATACTCTTCCATGGGATCGTAGTTGTATTAATTGGCTTCTTCCATTTCCTTTTCAAAAAGAAGCTATTGCTGTCGTTGAAAACTGACAAATTGTTGCTGCCCCGCCTTCCAGGGCGCCTATTGTTAATATTGCTATAACTCCATTTCTTTTTTTTCTTTTCGTTTTCGTACTCAGTCAAATTAATTTAATACTTCGTAATTGGCTGTTGAGACAACAATTATGAGGCTATTTAATGCTATTAATTTTGTTTTTGTGGCGGCTATTATTTTGACTATAGATATAGTTGTTGTTATTGTTGTTATTGTTGTTGTTGTTGCTGTTGTTGTTGCTGTTGTTGCTGTTGCTGTTGCTGTTGTTGTTGTTGTTGTTACTGCTGCTGCTGCAATTTGAAGGGAGAAGGAGCTAAAATCGCGCTATTCGGAGGAGGAAGAAAGTGTGCCTTGCCAAGATCCTTTAAAATAAAATTATTTCAAAATTAATTAATTTATCTATATTAAATTATTGATTATTTGAGGTACAGGTTGGGTGTTGACACCGCCTCTGATATATTCTGATGAATTTTTCGTTCGTAAAATAGCAGATTTAAGCTCCAAAACCTACGATTGTTGCTGTTGTTGATTGTTCGCAAAAGTGAACCCTTTGAAATCACTTCTTTTCATATCAACAGAACCTGCTCTTTGGTAACTAAGATTCATTATATTATTGTTTCCATTACTATTTCCAGTGTTATTGAACATCTGCTGATTCTGAATCGTATGTTAGTAGCTAAAGCGAGGCTGGAAACTCTATCCCATAAAAGAACTGGAGTTCTACTGCTACTACACCTGTTATTATTATTGCGGTTGTTGTTGTTGTTGTAGTTATTGTTTATTATGAAATTAGGAATAGGGAGATTTTTATATGAAACTAGAATTCATCGCAATGTTTGCAAGGCTATTTATCGTCGGCTTTCTGCTTGCAGATTCTAATTAGATATTATTGTTGTTGTTTTAGTTTTAGTTGCTATTGGCAAGTGAAAATATGGAGGAATTCATGCTGGCGTGAGAAAGCATTCTCTGGGTACTTTTGCTCTGATTCATCAAATTGCTATTTTGAATGCTGTTCACAGTGAGACTATTTTAATTATTGATAATCAATTTTCCCGTTTATTTTTTGGGAACATTTAATGTATTTCCGTATTTTTATTATGCCCCACCACCAAAATTGGCATTGTTTTCTCTATTGTTGTTGTTGTTACTGCCAGAATTCGCAACAAACAAACTGTGACTGGATTTCCTCAAAGGAGACTGCTGAAATGACTGCTGCATTTCCTATTGCTTATATTGCTGCTGAAGGAATTCCAAATTCTGCTGCGATCTTGGAGTCGCCAAAATGAGATGCATTTCCGGGTCGTTTTCGCTGGAAAGAACGATAACGGGCGGTGGAGACGATTCGCGCTTTTAGCTTTTTTGGGTTGCGACTACTGTTGTGAATGGTCTAAATGTGTATGACTGCGACTGATATTGGAAGCTGCCACGGCGTCTTTTATTTTCTGGAACGGCTGATTTGTAGCATAATTCGGCACATGAGTTCGGTACACAGCAAGAGCCTTGCTCTGGCCCTTTTCTTCCGGAGTCTAGGTGTTTCGAAGATCTCTGAAGGATCCTCTGGTTCCGGACTGAGCCATTTGGTTTCGGTCTGGAGTTAGGGTCATCTTAATTACTTTGTTGTTTGCAGGGTTGTTGGGAGAGTCGAAATTGCTCTTTGCTTGGCTGTTGGGCACTGTCAACGTATTGGCCTTATTATTGTTGTTGCTGTTGTTGTTGTTACTGCTTATATTGATTGTGGTTGTGTTGCTTATATTGTTGTTGTTGCGGTGATGATTATGAGGATGGGCCGCCGATAGTCCTTTGGGTGTGGAATAAATACTTTGGTTCATATTGTTATTGTTGTAGAAACTTTACCCGCCGGAGGAGGTGGCTGGATTCGGATTATTAAAATTGATATTTATGTTGAAGGTGTTATTATTTTACACGTTTAAATTGGTGTGTTGGTTGGAATGGGAACGGGAATCCCCAATTGCAGGATTTATATAATTATTATTATTGTTTCCATTGTTATGAAGCTGAATACGAGATAAAATTTGCTACTGCTGCTCCAGAATTTTCTGTTAATTTTAAATGATGAGTTGCTTCTATTCGGGGTCATTCAAATGTCCCTCTTTCATCATGTTCATCGTGATGTCATTTCCCAAAAGAGCAATATCACTTTCCAACAAATTACTATTTTTATTTTTATTTCCATTTTCATCATTGTTTTATTTTTATTAAGTATTGTTGATTGGGGAGTTATTTCCACTAAAATTGTTATTCTCTTAAATTTACTAATACGATTACTATTGATTATTGATATCTGCGGAGGTAAAATTATAATTGTTGCTAGGAAATGAAAACTGGAAGTTGTTTTATTATTATTGCTGATTTATAGGCGACTAAACTGTAGAATTATAAGCTGTGGCAGCCACAGGTTGCTGCATGTATTTTCCCAATTCCTGTTCGTTCAGCTATTTCCCGAACATTAGCAACTGCACCTACTGAACATTCCATTCCATATCTTCCTTTTGCTATAAATAGGAGGCTGTCTATTAAGACCACCAGTTTTGGTTTTTCGCATTGAAAAAGTACTATTGGTTTCCAGGGGGAGTAGTAGCATTGTTATTGGTGTCTAAATTAGAATAATAGCTGCTTGTGGCTTCTCCATACTGCTAATGTTGCTGTCGATCCTTAATGCGCGGTTTTACTGCTTCCATACTCTAATTAGCTTACGAAGTAGTAAAAATGTTGCGACTTTTAATGCTGGGCAGAAGCACGATTCCCTATAATAGTAAAAAAATTACAATACAATTTAATAAATTCACACTTAATTATTATTTTTTTGAATTTTTTTTTTACCTTTTTTTTGTCTCTCGCCCATATGTCTTCGCGACGGGCACTTCGTTCAAAGTCCAAGTAATTTGACTTGATGATTTTTGTTTTCTTTCGTGCAAATGCAGTAGTTAAATTCTTCCACTCTGGCGCACAGAAATAGATCGCTTCTGCCTTATTTATTTTTATTATTTTTCCGTGAGAAGTCTGTTCTCATAGTTTTGAAGATAGGAAAAATCGTAAGCTAAAGCTGAAATCAAAGATTTTCTGTGTGCGGGGTTCAGTAGTCGCTGGTTGTTGAATTGGTACTGGATTTTGAAGCGTGCGGAGCGGAAAAATTCTTCGCGCTTTTATTTTTGTCACATTTTTTCTGTTCTGCGAAGTGACTCATCACATCTTTTTGACTGCTGTATTCGTCTTTGAAGTCGTGATAGTGAACCCTTATCCGCAAATGATTTTTGTCCATCTTTTGCATTTCATCTATGTAATCTTGCTGGAATTCTGTGTTCAAATTTAAAGCCTCCAACTGGTACTGCATCTGCTCCATAATCAGCAGCTTCCGCATATTTTCTTTCTGAAGCATTTTTTCTTTCACTGCAGAGATTCGCATTTCTCTCGGCAGTCCAACTTTTTAATTCGATTTTCTATTGTTGTTGTTGTTGTTGTTGTTATTATTATTATTGTTATTCAGATGCTCTTTATTGTTGTTGTTGTCTTGCGAAAGCAGAACCTAAGACGTGGAGTCATTTAGTACCAGTTAACTATTGGTAAGCAAATTGCTCATTTCCATGATTTCCTGTTCATCACCCTTCTGGTGCTACGACTGCTAAAGTAAGACTTTGTCAATTGGGTTTTCCATTTCTTGGGACGGTTTTCTTTAAATATTCAATACAAATAAAGAGAATGTTTAAAATAACAAAAATTTTTTTACCGAGAATTAGATCTTGCCCTGGCTTGGTGCAAGGGAAGTGTAATTTTTGACTATCGCTGCTGGAATAGCTTTTAAATTTTTTGGTCGTACTCCTTAATCATATTATGTTTGCTACTGCGTCTAAAGTCATTTCTCCTGGGTTAGTGCGCTGAAATCGGAGACAATGAGTCTTTAAAAGACAACATCAAATTGTTATTGTTGTTGTTGTTGTTGTTGCTATTTATGTTGTTATTACTTTCACTCTTACGAACTAAATCCCTAAGTTTGGTAGAAGTTATAGAGCGCCTGATTTAATGTGAAAGCACTTCATTATTATTAATAAAATTATTGTTTATGTTATTGCTGGAAGAATTACGATTTGAGTAACTAGAAATGGCAGGTGAAAGATTCTGGGCTGGCTAAATAGACAATTTTTAGAGTTTATTTATTTGCAGATGTTGCTGCTGCTGTTATTTCTTCAACTTTTTTTTTGTATTTTCGATTCCAATAGGATAAGTTGTTACTATTATACCTACTATTACTATTATTATTCTAAAATTTAAGACTATTTTAACTTCTATTGTTACTACAATTACTACTACTACTGTTTGTATTCGCTTTCCGAGGCGAGCATGAATGATTTGCTTGTAGTTAGAATTTAAAACTACTAAGAAAAATGCTTTTTATTTTTCCGCAAAATGGCCGCAGCCAAATCTTTCTATTATTGTTGTCCGACTGTTTCACTCGTTATCATGCTCGGCCTAACGGAAGCTCGAGGACGGAATATTTACGACGGATTTTTCTTCTTTTTTTCTAATTTTAGATAACAATGCTTTAATTTGCCTCACCACTTTCTCCTTCCAAATTCTCCTTTTTTCCTTTTAGTTGACAACACTCAAAAACACCGAAGATGAAGAAGAAGAATTCAGAATCGGCAACTGTGCAGTCTTAATAGACAGCTATCGCTGAAATTTCATATTGTTAAAATTGTTGCCATCAATCTATTTAGGGGAACTAGAAGACCAATTCTACAATAAAAAAATTTTATTTATTTATTTATTTATTTATTTATTTATTTTTAATTAAAAATTAATAATTTTTTTTACTGTCAGAAAATCCTATTATTACTGTTACTACTTTAGAACGTACACTTCTCGTTTCATTGAGGTGGAGTTGCTTTTGCGACGCTGTTGTTGTTATTGCTATTAAAATTACAGACCGCCCCCCAGATAGTGGGTTGCGGAAGAAGGTGTATGAGGACCCTGATTACTCGACATATTGAGTACTTTATTTTAAAATTGAAACTCCTAATTTCTACTACTGGAGCTATTTCCAGAACTTTAAGTTTTTTTAAAAACAAAATCTATCTTTTAAGTTCTTCTATTTCCTGTTTTCTGGCCTCCTTCTAACTGGCCGTATCCGAAATATCAGCAGCATTATTTTTATTATTGTTTTCGAAATTTATGGGAGATAAGTCTGAGCAGATTGAGCTTTTTGATTGCTTTTTGTGCAGGGAGCTTTCGCTGATGTTGTTGGAATGGGAGTAGAAAAGTAAAGAAGAATTTTCGGAAGATAGTTGTTGCATTTTCTTTTGATTTACATTAAGTTTTTTGATTAGCTTCTTCTGCTGTTTCTGCTGATTTTTCACAGGGGAAGAAGACAGCGGATAATTGTGCTAACTCAGCATCAGCAACTGTCCTTCCCGTTTCTGTTGCTTTTTTTTCAACTCCTTTATTAAATCTTGCTTCAGATTCTTATTTTCGTTCTCCAAATGCTTTATGCTTTCCTCCAAAGTCCTCATTTTCGAGTTCGTTACCTTATGATTAGAAATTCCAGTTTTCTACTATTGTTGCCACTCTTGTAGCTGCTGTTGGTATTGTAATCCCACCACATCTACTGTGCTCGAACGTCTAAAAGTTGGTAATGCCTGCGAATATCGGCGCAGATAGTTTTCATTTTCATTTTCATTTTCATTTTCGTGTTTTTAATTTTTATGAGTACCATCCTCCTATTTATAATTTTCTTTTATTATGTTTTCCCCTTTTTCTTGGCACTGCTGTTGCTGTTGTTACTATTACTGCTTTTATGGTGCTTTAGTTTGAAGGCGTTCCTTTTTTATTCTCTATTGACGATGCTGCTGTTGTTTTTGGGACGAGAATTTTAACTCCCATCTAGTAATATCTATTATTGCTTACCCTGATTTTAAAGTTGCCATTGCTTTATCAGACTCGGTTTTCGATTTGTGTGGCGACTTCCATCCAAAACAAGCACACCATTTAACATAATGCTTCCGGTATTATCATCTTAGGTCTAATTGTTTATTTACGAAGTGTTTTTTTCTGTTTCATTTACTTCATCTTTTAAAAGAGAAATTTCATTTTCATTATCTCCCTTTCTTTTCATATCATTTGATTGCCTTCCCTCTTCATTTCCCTACGTCAAGCTATTGCTGTTGGCAATGTTATTGTTATTGCTTTAATAGATGTTGGTGCTTGATTTAGGACTGCCTATTATACCCATAAATTACATTTTTTTTTATTTTTTATTAAATTAACTTCTTCTTGTTCTTCTTCTTCTTATTTTTTTATTATTCTACTTTAGTCACAGATTCTTTCCTTTTTTTTCTTTTTTCAGTTGCTGCTTGCTATTGATTTTCAGTCTCATTATTTTAAATTGATTTTCTCGAGTTTTCTGCAAGTACTTTCGAATACTGATCTATGTTTTTGAGACTTATAATTTAGTTTGAAATATTTTTTTTTATTCATTCAGTTTCTTCATCATTGCTAATTCTTATTTTTATCTTTTCCCTTTTTATCACTTTTACTCTTACTTTTCTTATGCTTTTGACTTTTACTTTTTTTAATCTTCATTTCTTTAGCTCTACTTTAACTCTTTCTGTTTTTCTTTTTCGGAGACACTTAGGATAGAGATTAAGAAGATCTAATTGAACCATCAAAATTTTAACACCTTTAATTGTCAGAGGAAGAAGAAGAAGCCGGATACGATTATAATGAACTCTTTGGAGAAAGTTTAGTAGAAATTATTTGAGAATTTAATTACAACTATTACTATTATTTCTTCTATGATTAGTGATAACTATTTGGTATTTGTAAAAGAGAAGGTTTACTTTTATTAAAATGCTGGTTGCTTTGAAGTAACTATTACTATTACTGTTGCTGCTATTACACTTCATTTACGGTGTTTTTGCTGGATCTTGCCGTCCTTGATTTCGACGATCTTTGGGAAGAAATCTGCTATTACAAGTCTTAATCTTTCATTTTGATTTTTTTGAAGGATACATTTTTCCTTGGCGAAACATTTTCGGCTGCTTATTCTTTTACATTTTTAAAACTTTTCAATCTAAGATTTTTATCACTAATACTGACACCAATTTTACTTTTACCAATTTTGGTATTTTTAATTTATTTAAATTTGTTTTATATTGTTGGAGATTCCTACACCTCCAGATCCTTTTCCATTATTTTTTTCCTCAGAATCGCATCTTGTTCACTTTTGCGTGTAATTTGCGAAATTTTGTTTAGAAGCTGAATTTTCGGTGACTCTTGCAAATTGAAGCTGTTTTTGCGGAACTCAAGTATATTTGTACCCTGAAAGCGACCTTCCCTTATTTGCTATTGATAGCAAGACATTATGCTCACATACTGCCCCATCAGTGGAAAAAGCAGCGACCTCCTTTTGAAGCTTGTTTTTCCAAAATGTCTATAATCACAATTCGCCTGATTTACAATTGCCTTTTGCGGTTAAGAAGCTGATTTTTTTGACTAATTATTATTTATTCTTAAACTTATCTACTATTTATTATCTTTTTTATTTTACTGCCATTTTTGTTTTTATTGCTCTTGGTATCTTCTTGAGTCTCTTCAAAGAGATATCTAATTTTGCTAGCCTTCGTGAACTATCTCTTAGGCCACACCCCGTATTTCCTTAAATCTGATATGTTGTGCTGCTCCATGATCTTATTGTTATCATACTTATCATAAATTGGAAACTAGTCAAACTCCTAGTTGTGGTAGTAAGACTGCAGTTTTTCTCGCCGTTTTTGACGGCGCTAAGCCTTGCGGCGCTTTTAAAGTTGCGACGGACGCAAGTGCATGATTTAATTGCTTTCCATAGGGTTATTCTGAATTTGCTAATTTTGAAGTGGTTGTTAATATTATTATATCTGGTACAGCTAATTTTGCACCTAGCTAGTTTAATTTGAAATATTGGTTATTTTTTGTTAATTTTGTTAATTATATGGGTGCTGAAGAAACTAATTATTTGCTTGTTGTTGGTTTTAAAATTAATTTTTATTCTGCTACTATTGAAATTAATTATCATTATTCATATATGCAAATGTTTGTGTATTTGGAGTATTTGGATTAACCATTAATTACTATTGATGATACGGTTAATTATTGTTTATATTGTTATTATTCATATTATTTTTAGAAGCAGAGGAAGAGGGTGACTTAAACTGAGAGGAGGAAGAAGAAGACGAATATGAAATCCAAGATAGGCCAGAATCTGAAGCAGAAGAATCAGAATCCTCTTACCACTCTGTGAGTTTCTTTTAGAGAATTTTCTTATTTTGCTAAGATTCAAGATCCCGTTCCTTCCTGATATTATCATGAGCCTCTGTGTATTTGACCTTGATGATGGCAAGCAAGAGATTCATCAGCAAAAAAGAGCCTATAACCACCAAAAACACGAAGTAAATTAAACTCAATTCCGATGAGGTTTGCATGATCCCATTCATCGTGAACGACCAGCCCTCCAGTGTTACCACTTAGAATATCTGGAAAAACGAAGACCCGAAATTATCGAAACTTGTGTAATTATTATTCGGGTTCCCAACCATTTTACCGCACACAATTTCAGTCCCACTCTCATTAAAAAAGGAAGAATAGTTTTTGTGACAAGATTTCGTGTCGTTGCAAAATGCTAAACTGCCTTTCCGCACCTGCAAAACCTATCCGGAGATCGCATCGAAGCATCGCCTTTGCAAATACCCCATGAACATATGCTATCCTGATATTGCAAACAAAATGAAGAAAAATAATATGAAAATAAACGAGTCCTATAATAAACTCACCGCCCCGAACAACGCCTATATAATGGTTCTTAAAGTCCCTATCCTTCCTAGTGTCCTTAAAGGCCTCAACACTCTATTTTTATTTTATTTTTTTTATTAAGATGGTTTTTATTGTTAATTATTTTAATTACCTTATCGCTCTTAGTGACTGGAACCTGATCTCTTAAGAAGTCTAAAATCCCAATTAAATATACGCAGCAATAACGATTGCCAAATCCATAACGTTCATGCCATCTCTCATAAATGAACCTTTCTACATTATAAAACCCATTCCCATTATTTTCAGTGCTATTTCTACAGTGTAAAAACTCAAGAAAATTTACTCCATATAAAAATATATGGTCCTGCCGTTTTCTTAGTTTTAACTTGTCGGGTCTTCTGTTGCCATTGTAATACTATTCGCTAAAATAACTAACAAAGAAACAAATTCAAATGCTTAGCTTTTCACAAACTTTTTTTATATTTATTAAAAAAAGTTATGTCAGTTTTTTATAATTATTTAAAGAAATTTTGTGTACTCTGGCACAGTAAATAGAAATTATGAGCGCAAAATATCGCAAACGATTTCGCATTTATAGCAAGGGATATGGGTCGTAGTGGGTTTAAATAGTTTCCAATTTATTTTGTTTCGTCAAATTTATGTGACAAAAGCGACTCTGATTCCTGAATAAATTCAAATATTTCATATGTAATTCACTCGCCAATTCCCTTCGTGCCTCTTTTCTTGCCATTTTTAAACTGTAAAGCGGCAGTTTTGATACCTACTCCTCCTAAAAACATATTTATATTTTTTTTTAGAAATTATAAGAAAAAAAATTTATATTAGTTAAATACCGAAAAATCTGTAGTAAACTGGTATACTTCTTTCGCTAATTCATATTGCAACTTTTTTTCCTACATTTTGTAATATTTTTCATTTTCTAAATGTGAATAATCACTGCTCCGCAATTAAATTTTATTAACTTAAAAGGGACTATTTTTATTTTCAGAATTTAATGATAAAACTGGATCGCTACTTTAACTCCCACTACTCAAGCATTCACTACTTTCGTTTTCAATTTATTTTATTAATATTTTAGGTACTTAACTCTAAGTTTATTCTTGCTCATTATTAAATTATTATGACTCTATAAATGGGCAAAAATTAAGCATTTTATTAAAATATTATATTTGCTTTTATATTTTGGAATTTTGAATTATTTCGAAAAGTAAAAATCAAAATTCAAATCTAAATTAATATTATATTTGGTTTTTTCACTTTTCATTAATGCAAATAAATAATAAAGAAGTTCTGTTATTACCTTTTTCTTCTTTTTATTACTTAATTTCAATTTTCTCCTTTTTACTATTAACCTAATTTTCATATTCTTATTTTTCAGATTGTTTATTCTAATCACATTGCCTTAAATCCAAAAAAAATACAATCAAATATATTAAAACTATTTTCCTAAAATCAAAATTTTCTAATTATAATTATATAATTACAACATTATTTATTGTAGTTGCTGATCTTAATATAGATAGTATGCTATGGTTTAATTTTGTTGTTTGATATTGTGAAAACTGAGAAAAGAATAGTTGTCCTAAATAACTATTTATAGTTTATATAATTCACTGTAATAGATAAATTGATTGAAAAAATTAAAGTGTTAATTAATAATTATTATAGGTAAATAATATTAATATTTGTTGTATTAATTAATAATATTGTATTATAATATTTTAGTCATACTTTTTAATGATTGATTTCTTAATTAATTATAATTACAAAATACTAATTAGTGAAAACAAATAAGGTAGTTTTTTTTAATTAAAGATAAAATCAATAATAAAAAATATAATTATTGTAATTAATATAAATTAAATTTAATATAGGAAAATGACTCAAAAATAATAAAAATTAAAAATTTTATAAAACTCATTCTAACACTTCTAACAATTAAAAAATATTTCTTTTAATATTAAAATTTAAGGATTGCTCATCTAACCAAAAGATAAAAATTAATTTTTAATTCATAATATTACTGTCTTCAAAAAAAAAATGATTAAAAAAAAATGTTATGCTATGTTTATTAAGAAATAATTTTGTATATATACTATATGGTTTAAATTTATGGAATTTATTTTTCCTTTTTAATAAATGAAATTTGAGTATCAATGCATCAAAAAAAATATATTTTTCAAAAAAATAGATTGAAAATTACATATAGTTTATATATATTTAGTAAAATAATAATTTATTTTTCAAACAAATTATTAATTTTCTAAAAAAAATAAACTATGTGTTCAAAAAATAATAAAATCACTAAACAATATATCCAGAAAAATGCGAAAAAAACAAAATAAAACAAAATTAAATTTTTTGAAAGTATAATTTTAATCATTTTTTTTTGAAGAAAGTTATAGTTTATTTATTCCATTTAATATAAGCTTAAATTTTAATTTATATTTTTTGATAAATTTCTTAAAATTATTTTATTATTTTTTTTCTAGTTAACTATCTAAAATATAACAATATAAATTTATTAACATTAATATATAATAATAGTACTAGAAATCAACTCTATGTATTAGTTATAAAAAAGATAAAATAAGCAAAATGTAATATTTAATTTCTAAATAATGTATAAAAATTAAATAAAATATATAATATATAATGATTATAAAAGAATATTATTAATAATTTTGGTATAGCATTTATAATAAAGAATTATTCATTAATAATTGACAAATAGGCAATATAAATATTAATTATAGTTATATTCAAATGGGTCATTATAAAAATAATATTCCTAGTTTTTATTATTAATACCTTCAATATAGTTTTACATGTATTAATTTCTAATCGAATACAACTACAATTTGTTATTTTATAAATATTATTATTATTTTTTATTATTATTATAAATATTAATTTACTTAGACTATTACAATTATTATTAAATAATTTTTTTTTTTAAAATAAAAGAAGATAATATTAATCGTGGTGAAATATAAGAAGTTAGTTATTATTTATTTTTAGTTAGTTATTTAATTATTTTACTATTATGGTATTAGATTTTAATAAAAAGTAAGTTATAGTTAGTAGTTTAATATAATTAATAGTTAGAAATAGGCGATCAAATGCATAAATTAAGCGAACCTATTCATTCCTACTAATTATACTACTACTCATTTTACGATTCGAATATTTCTTTTTATTACTATTTCACTTGTTATATTAATTGCTAATCTTATTATTATTATTTTTGTATTTCACTATTAATGTTTTAATCATTAATATATGATTATTATAAAGTCTAATTTTTATTTTCATCAAAATCTTCACTTTATTAATTATTTACCTATTACTTCTATTACTGTTATTTTTCTAATTTTTTTTTTTATGATTATTGAGAATCCTTTGATAAATAGGATTTTCTTCAAGCATCTCTTTAGGGAAAACTATTTCCTCTATACTGTTGTCCCCTAAAATATCTTTTAATTTTTCGATTTAACTAGTAGGATCCATTTAATTCAATTCAATTAACTCTTCTTCTTTGAACTTTTCAAGGTGTTCTTCCACTCTTCTTCTTAATTCGACTAATTTCTAGTAAAATTCACTTAATTCCTAAAGAATTTAGTCTATTTTATAGCAATTTTTGGTGATCACCAATTAAAAGGGTGATAGAGGATCTATAACTTGCAACTTACTGTATTCTTAAGACTGCATGCATGGGAAGAAGGGACTGTAAACACAAATATTGATTTAGATTTTAATACATTAAAATAACACACTAAATTTTACCTATTTTCACTTTGAAGTGAAATTCCAGTTGTTCCGGGTTGGAAATTGTTTCCGTAAAAATTCAACAAATTCATTAAAACATACTGCAAATCTTTGTGGAATCCAAATCTATTATCTTTCAAGTAGGCAATCATCATAATGAGAAGGCAGTAAGATCCGATTCCTCCTATTAGTATTATATAATCATATATAAATATTGACTTAGGTATTGTATGATAAGGGTAATAACTCAGTACCTTTGTAAGTGTTGTTCAGTTTTCGGACATGCAAAAAGCACTTAAGAAGTATGGTGAGAGGATGCAGGGAATTGTAATATTAGAGCCATTGGTCCATGAGTTCAGTAGAAGTGTATCCCAAATGATTATTTAAGTTTGAATGGTCTTATTGATCTATTGTTATGTCAACTTTCAAAATTAGGTTGTCTTTCCATTCTTCGGGAATTGTTTGTAAATTGAGATTAGAATAATTTTCATTGTTTTAAATAATGGGAAGTGATTGGTTGGACTTCTAAAATTCGTTGAATGCGATGGAGGGGTCAATTTCCTTTTTTAAAAGTAAGTAAGTAAGTGGACAATTTTTAAACTGTAATATGTAAATTGAAAGTTACCAGTTTTAGAATGGGAATTGATGCCGTATAAATGGGTTCACATGACTTTACCCACTTCATGCAAGATATGTTTTGCAACAAAATTTGTAAATGATTGATCACTTCCTATCTTCCATAATGACTCATTCCAATAATCTAAAATAAATTATCGTTTTCATTAAAATAATGTAAAATTAGTTGGTCAATTTGAATATATTTATATTAATACTCCTATATCGACATCACTGGTCGGAAGTGCAAGTCCAGTAGCACAAGATCCGTAAATTCTGGTCGTAATGTTATTTTGACTTTCATTGTTGAACAAATGAGTTACAAAATAGTTGACTCGGTCAGAAATAATCACTCTGCTACTCAAGAGCTGGTTTGAGCTGGTGTTAATTTTGTCAACGAATTCTACAATATCATTCCAAACCTTTTTTCGGAATATTTTCTTGGCCAAAGTATATGGGTTTAAATCTTCCACAACATTCCAATTCTCTCTCGGGATTCTCTCGTCTTAACTAGTGCCTTTTACATTATCATAAAATCATTTTTCATTAATAAATAAAATATTATTTCGCTGTTTTACTTTCTTGAGGAACTTTAGGATAATACGATTTTTTGTATCTTCTCTCAGAAGTGTAGTTTTTATATCTACCTCCTCCATACGAACCGTGGTAGGGGTGGGAAGGGTAGCCATAATACCCATTGTTTCCCCCGCCGTAAGGATACCCTCCATTATTGAAATTATTGTTGCTGTTACCGTTTTAATAGTAGTTATTTCCATTATGATAGCCACCGTTAATAATACTAGTATTATCTTCAGGACTTCTGGGAGAATTTTAAGAGGAATTATCGTCACTTGTGGCCCCTTATTTTTTACTGTTTCCCCCTTTTTTTCCACTTAAGTTTAGGTGAGAGTTCTTCTTGTATGTATCGACTTATTACTATTATAACTATGATTGTTGTTATTACTATGATTATTACTACGATTGTTGTTATTATTATTATTGTTGTTATTGTTGCTGCGGCTGCTATTAATATCTAGACTTTTGATAACCTCCTCTTTGATGGCGAGAGTTAATGCAATTGCTCTATTGTTACATTTGCTACTATTTACTTTACTTATAATTTTTATCCTTATCATCAGATTCCACTTCTTCATCATAAACAGGTAATGTTGTGTTGATTATCATCTGTTATTGTTGCTACTACTAATGTTGTTGTTGATTGTGATATTATTATTGTTGTTGTTATTTTTGCTGCTATTATTTCTGAGATTTAGATTTTTATTATTTTTCAGAATTTTGACTCTTAGCTGATTTTTCAGGAGTTTTTTATTAGGTCTATTTTATTTAATCTTGTGATTTATCCTTAGATTGGGAAACCTTATCTTATGATTGGTTCAAAGAAGATTATGCCTTTTATTATTATTTACTACAGTTATTATTATCCAATTAATTAGTTGAAGCATTTTTTTCTATTTCAGTTTGAGATTATTGTTACTAAGACGCTTGGTTCTGACTATTCAAACTTCCAGAATCACTATCATTAATATTTTTTATATCCTATTTGTCTTAATTATTTTGAATTTCAGTATTATTATTATTGTTGTTGTCTACTGATTTTTGTAGATGATTAGATTAATTTTTTAACGAATTTTCTTCATTTTATTTAGAGTTATTGCCATTTTTGACGTTTTTGCTATTGCAATTTTTATCTCCGCCATTTCTGTTGCTATTGTTGTTGTTTCTATTGTTTTTCTTTTCTCCCCTATTGCTAGTTTCATTTTTCTTTTTCTTTTACCCTACGACAATGAAATCAGAAAACTCATCTTTTTTGTCATTGCTGTTGTTTTGGGGTATGGATAAAATGTCTAGTTTTTTTTATTAATTCTGTTTCACTGGAGTTTGCTACTATTAATTAGCACCTTTTCTCTCTAAAATTTGTTTTTGTTACTGTTGCTGTTATTATTATTATGGTTATCCATAACTATTGTTGTTAGTATTATTGTTTTTGCTATTTGCACTAATATTGCTGGTATTTCTTTGAATGGGTAAATTGGAAGAAGAATTTCTAATGAAATTGATAGAATTTCTTGAACTATCTTTCTTGTATGACGATTTTTTAGGGTCTTCTTCTTGGGATCCACATCTAGACTTAGTCTTAAATCTCGTATTTTAGACTTAAGAAGTTTTAGAAGAAGAATCAGAATTATTTTCCACACATGTTTCATTTTCAGTTGTTGTCATTTCATCGATTTTCTTGTCTTTTTCTTCTTATTGTTGCACAATATTATTATCTATTTTTAAATTAAAAAAATAAATTATCACCAAACTAACAAGCATTAAATTTTATAAATCTAATATTATGTCTTTACCTCCTTCTACTTATTTGGTTTGCTTCTTTTTGAGTTTTTTTTTCGGGATTTACTTATTTGAGGTTTTTCCCATTCTTTTAGCAAAGACTCTTCAGAAAGAACATCATTTGCATTATCATGATTTGTGTCTTCAGATTCATCGGTTTTTGTGTTAAGAGCCTTCAAATTATCTTGAATTTGGGGTTTTTTTTATTTTTTGCTTTTCTTTTTAGGTTCTTAAGATGTTTATTCACTGCTGTTTTCTTAGCTCAGAAGCTGTTCCTTAAGAAGTTCCTTCTTTTTCTTTTCTTGATTGTTATTGTCAATGCTTTCCACGCAATTATTAACTACCTACTAAATAAGTTGTTTTGAAATTTCGGCCAATTCACATTTTTCTCCATTTTCCTATTATGGGCACTCCACTTTTTCACTTATTACCTCTTCTTCTGCTCTGTTTTCTTGAGTTCCTTTGTTTTTCTTTTTCTTTTTATTTTTCTCTTTTTCGTGGCCTTTTTTCCATTTTTCTCCAACTCTTCATTCTGAATCAAATCGTAGGCAATTTGCTCACTATAAAGACTTTAGACTTGTTAGAACATTTTTTTAAGAACTAAACTCGTTTCTTTGCAGGCATCGTCAAGAGTTGTCTTAAAGTAATTAAAAATATAAGTTTTATTCTTTTAATTTACAGTCTCAAACAATATTGATATTTATAAACTAGGTAATATATATATATACTTAAAACACATCCTAAATAAACAATTTATCGTCGTCTAAATAGTTGTTGAAGTGACAAATAATTTGTTCATCAGTTTTTCTCTTAATTCTATTTTGCAACATTGATTTCTAGAACCAGTACCTGATTTTGTCATCCATTTTTGAATTTATTTAGGTATTCTGAGAATTTTTCTGTTATTTTTTATCCTCTTCTACATTAGCATTGCTATTAGCAGCATTCGAGTTGATGCTAGGAGTATTTCCGTTAATGCAAGTTGTGTTATTGTTATTGGAACTGGAATATGAATAAGAGTAGGAAGTAGAAGAAGGAGATGGATGATTGTTTTGAGTCTGTGAATTGGAAGAAGCGGCAGCCTTGTTCACTGTGCATTTTTAAGTTTTTTGGCTACTAGTAGTACTAGCAGTCCCTACAGTAAGAATTGTTGTAGAAGTTTTTTCAGTTTAACAAAGAGACTTGTAGATTTCAACACTTGACATGACAATCTATGAGTAAAAATAAACTTGTGTCAGTGCATCAATCAATTAATTAATTATTTATTACCTTCTTCTTTTTAGCTTTTTCATAATTTTTCCAAAATTACTCGATATTGGTTCTATAGGATTCGTTAAATTCATCTCCATTAATTTGGTCTTCAATTTGGCTGAGTTATTTATGGCGTTCTTCTTTTGATGTGTATCTTTTTTTATAAAATTAGAATAAATTTTAAGTTTGATATAAAACTGTAATAACATAAACATACCCAATTGAAATTTCCCTTTCATACGTACTAACTATCCAGGTAGCCATGGTTTAAAAGCTATTACTGTTGAACCATAAAGGTCTTTCAACGCCATAGGTTTTTGTATGCGGATCATAGTGTGTCTAACAAGAATTTTGAAATAAAGATTCATCAGATATAACATCAAAAATCGCAATCACATTATTCATATCTCTTAAAAAATCTTTGTCAAAACTCATGGTATTGTATATTTCATCATGGTCCATGATTCTAAGGGCAGCAAATAATTTCTATTAAAAATAATAATTCAGTCAATTTATAGATTTAATTTTTTACTTTAAATAATATTTTTTCCCCCAAAAAATTAACGAAATTTATAATTCGATTTATTAGTAGTATGTCATTAATTTTATTTTTTAGTTTAAATTTATTTTATTTTTGTTAATTTGTGTCGTAATAAATTGTTCATTAATAAAGTCAGTAAATAAAAAAAGTAAATAATTTTAAAAATCAAAAAATCTCTAAAATTAAATTAGAATTTGTGAAATTCGTTTAATATTTTTACTACTTCAGCTTCTTTCTTTTTAGGATTTCTATTCTGATCATATTCTCTACTCTTTCTGCAGTAAAAATATTTTGACAGATCTTAATTTAGGTCTTTTCTAAATATAAATATTGGAAAATAAATTATTTGTTTTAATTATGAAGAAGTAAAATCTAAAGTAAAATCAAAATTAAAATCATAATCTATATTATCAATTCACTATAAGATATTAATTAACATTAGTATGTTGAGTATCAAAATAATATTAATTATAGAAGATATTTGGTATAGTGATAGGCAATATTTTTTCACCAAAATTAAAGAAAAATATGAGAACGAAAAAGGTAGAAGTTAGTAAATAAAATAATTCATATATTTAACAAGAAATTCGCAATTACATTTGGGTGTCTTGCACCATTGCATATGAATGCTCTCCGTCTTATTTTTCTTTCCAAAACATTTTTATCATTGTGTTAACAAACCAGGGATCTTAAATCGTAAATAAGCTTTATCGCTCTTTGTCAGATAATTCAGTAAGCCTATGAAATGGAAAATTAGATTCAAAAAATAAATATCGTTGTTTTAAAACTTTTTTATATAAGAACTTAATAAACAAATCGGGCCCAATACTTCTGTTTCATATATCACATATAAGTTTTTAATGGATTTATAGAAATACCATTGAAATTTATTCAATTTTCCTTATATAATCCTTACAAATATTCATTTAGTTATTTACCATTATATTACATCAGATTTGTATGAGTCGTTGAAGTCTGATTTAGAATCTTAATAATCTTTAACTTTTCCATTTTTATTCGATTTATTCATTCCAGCTGAGTTCGATGTCTATGCATTGTATTTGGAACCTCCTACTGATCCCTACATATAATTGTTGGGATTAGGATTTCCATTCGGATTATTTATATTGCTATTATTTTGATTGTTTTCTTATAACTTAATGTTGTTATAGTAATAATAAGGATATGGATATATACCCTCACCAGGATAGTAGTAAGGGTAAGTAGCATTATCCTTGTGAAAGAATTATTACATGCTCATTTTGTTTTTTTCTGTTTATTAGGAGTACAGCCTTTTATTGATGTACTTACTTATTGTATTAATTTATTAGTTTTTTTTTTTTTTCTTTGTTATATATTATTCTTTCGTAATATGTATCTGTCTTAATTTTTTCGTATAATTAATTTTTTTTCCTTTCCTTTAGTACTTTTTGATACTTTATATATATACCATACCTTTATAGAAAGTTTTGCTAAGGAATAAATAAACTATGTATTTTGTGTTTATTCGTTTACTCTCTTAAAAGCATTATAGGATATTTTCGAAATCGATCGGTCCAAAAATTACCTTAAATTAAATTATATAAATTTAACTTTCTCTGTTCCTGTATTTATTATAATATCTAATTAATATAAACATTCCATAATATTATAATAAAATAATATTATAATAATTTTTGTAATTAAACAGTTTTTAACATATTTATTAGTAAATTAATTATATTATATTAAATATTCTACTATTTTTTATATAAAATTATATTTTATTATCTGTAAAAAATTAATTCTTCTCATTCTAATTTTAAGTGTTATCAGATAAAATTATACATTATTTAATATTTTGGTTTTTTATTTTTTTTGTAATATATCTTCATTATAAAGTAAATTTTATATGACCCTCTTATATGATTTCGGCTAGAAGTGTAACTATTTAAAATCATTTTAAATAAGAATTCTTAACTTTCCTATTTGGATTACAAGGTATCTTATATTCTATTAAAAAAATTTATTTTTCAAAAAAAAGGTTATCGGCACGTGGACTTCCCAAGCGGTCCCCCACCTTAGTACTAACCACGCCTTAAGACGCTTAACTTCGGAGTTCTAATGGGATCCGGTGCTTTAGCCTTAGTATGGCCGATAACGATTTTTTATTTTCTAATTTCTTTATAAAGAAAAGGAATCTTTAAATAAATATTTTATAAATATAATATAACATATATAATAAACTATACCACTGAAAATACACTATATTATTTAATAATATTAATTTTCTAAAAAACTTAAAATTTTAAAGTATTGGCTTAGATTTTTCATTATAATTTATTTATTGTTATTCTTTACATTTGCTAAGCTATATCATAAGAAATATTCTAATTTACTATATTCTATTATTATGAGTAGAGTAGATTTCATTTATATTTAAGTTATATAAACCTATTTTAATAATTGTAATTAATTATATTGGTTTTATAATAGAAAGCAATTTGCATGTATTAAATTTTAATATTATAAAATAATAAGTAATTAATATAGGTGTGTTGAAAATATAACTATAATCTGGCTACTTATTTTAATTTTTGTATTATAAATTATAATAAGTTTTATTTTTATTATTAAAAAATAAAAATTGTCATATAATAAGCCATGTTCATTGGAGAGAAAAATAGTTAAATTTAATTGTTTTTAGTATATCTAATAAAAAAATTTATTAAATGTATATTTACTAGATAAAAAAATATTTTTATTGGAAAAGAATTAACAATTTTTTAGCTTTTTCACTTTAAAATATTAATGAAAATATTACCAATATCAATTTTATAAATAAATGTTAATCTCATTAAAAATAAATATATATTATAATATAATTTACTATATGAAAATTCTATGTTTTATAATAAAGGTGGATTAATAAAAAATAAATCATTTTTTGGGGAAACAGTTTTTTTTTCTTCTTTAACTGTCTCCACTGCTACTCATTTCATTGGATTTATACTTGAGATTTTTTTTGTAGAATACATTCTTGGAAAACTAAATTATCTAGGGACATAATCATTAGGATATTTAACATGTTGATTGATGCTTACTTTATAATTTTATTGATTTTTGTTTGGATTTTCTATTGCAAGTAACCCTGATCCTTAAGAAACTACATCTACACAATTTTTCCTAACAAGAACATGCAAAATATGCTATTCTTACAAATATCTAAAAAAAAAAAAAAGAATATATAATTAAAATTAATTAATTTTAAAAATTTATTTCTATATTTTTAGATTACTTTATTCTCCATCTTTCATAATTTTCTATTACTTTCGGATAGTTATGGTTAGAAAAATATTTTTTAAATATTCTCATTTAATCAAATTTAACCCAGAACCTACTATTGGAATTAGGACAATAGCATCTATCATGCTAATCATTTGATCTGTCGTAATCAAATACTGGGTACATACCAATATTATTGGAGTTTATGATATCACCATTACTTATTCTATGGCTTTTAGAATTAATATAGTTATTGTAATTATTAGTTAACGGAATTTCAGATGGGATAAATGCATTGTATTCCAAATTTTTATTCGAATTTTAATATATCATTCCTGATGAATCTGTATTATAAATGGTATTTGAAGAAGGAATTTTATTAGAAAATTATATTCCAAGTGAGCCGCCAGGACTCATTTTAAGCGAAAGACTAGGTTTATATTGAGTTTATTACTATATATAATAGTTACTTAGCCTATGCGTAACAGTTTTCTTCACTTAAAGTAAATAAAAAAAATGTTTAACCATATAAATTATCATATATTTCTACCTGGCATTTAGCTGAATGATGGAGTTTTCTTATATACTTAACTGTCTCTTTTAGATTTTTTGCCACCGCCTAATTCTGGAGTATCAATTTCCACGCTTGATTGTTCTGAAATGCTTTCCATATGTTGCTGTTGCTGTTGTTGTGCATTATTATTATTATTGAAGTTTTATTAGTTGCCATTATCTTGCTATCCTATGTCTATTATATTGCTTCTATTATTATTATTCTTATCATTAAAACCCCCACTACTATTAAAATTGGGAACTAGACTATCACTCATTAAATTCATTGGTTTGAAACTGGCCGCAAAAGTAATGTTCGAATTTTCGGTATTTAAATTGGGACTATTGTATTGTTCTTCTACCATTTCATCTTCATCTTCAAAATGTAGTAGTTCGGTTTTAGGCTTGGACATCAGAGGATATGGGTGCGAAGGGATTCTGGGCTTAAAATCAGAATCCGACCCCTATCGTATGTAATTTATATAGGCATTGGTAGGAGTATTGGTATCCATACTGTCAGTAAACTGCTTAGATTGGTATAATTCTTGTTTGGCCTTATTATAAAGTTCACAAAATTATAGTAAAATCAGTGTCTAATCTCTTTGCAAATTGTAATCAAAATCCTGAATAATTGAGTAATACTGAGGATGTTTTTTCGGTTGGATTTTCATGGCCATAATTTTTTCAATTTCCTTTTCCTATTTCTTCATTTCTATTTTCTGACTTATAACGATTCCCGGGATGGCATTGAAAAACTCTTCGTCTGAGAGATTTTCGTTCATATATTCACTTATATATCTACAAAAAAGTAGCATTATAATTAGAAATAATTATTTACTTTATCTCATTTTACTAAGAAATCGAAAAGTAAAAATCTAAGGGTAGCATAGGATTTTTGAAAAAATGCTCTAGATTCGCCAAGTGTTGGAGAACATATTTCTTTCTTATAAATAAGGCATCGTTCCTCTTTTCTTAAAAATTATTCTTCTATTCTTCGATGTTATAGAATGAATAATACTTAAAATTCTTCCTCTTTTGAATTATTGCTGCATTTCTCCCCTACCCCCACTTGTACGGAAGCTAGTGCCTTTGTTGACAATGGTTCATTCTTTCTTTTTTCATTTTTTTGTGCAAGTGCCATTTTTTATCAACATGCAGATGCAAAAAGGGACATATCGAGATCATATGTCCCTATTTTTGACAAAACGCGCACGACTCATAGTTATAGTTTAGAGAATGGTCCTGTTCCAGTTTCAAAGAATCTTACAATTCTAAATACCTTTCGTAGTCAGCTGGGTATTGCTTGATCGTTTCAATAAATTGTTCTCTACTGAGGTAAATTAATTGAGAAATTTAGGAGCTTTTTGCAGAATTTTATCTCACATATTAAGTGAAAAAGGTCTTCGTTCCCAGTATTTTTCCCTCCTTTTAATTTTAGTTTTCAAATTAAATTAGCAAAGCAAAATGAATGAAAAAAATTTGTATTTTACTTTAACATTCCCCAGAACTATATTATCTCCCACTGAATTTTAAGTATATAGCTGAACTCCTCCCTTGAAAATGAAATAAAGTCTTGTAGCCATTTCACCCTCCTTATATAATATTTCATCCTAATTAATTTTATTAATTAAATTATAATTAACTTAAATCTTTAAATAGAAAATGATACAGGAGCTAATGTTTATTCCTCCATTTGGACTGACAATTCTGATAAAAATATGTCAGAAAAGTTGGCTTTAAAAATGATATGTTCTTTCAGAATTCTTAGATAAAAATCTTTTTTATATCTCTAACTAAACCAATTGAAAGTTCATTTAGAATTTCACTGGATTTTGTCAATCCTAATTCTTCCATTTAAAATTTGTGTTCCAGATTCTTGATAACTCTAATTTAAAGTTCATTGTTCACTTGCCTGTGCCTCATATAACTCAGTATGTTGCTTTTCGATTTTCTAGATATTTTACAACAAATTTTAAAAAATCATTTAAAAAATATTTTAATCTTTGGTACTTAAAGGATTGCATTTTTTCAGCAAGATCTTAGAATATTTATGTAACTATATTTAAGGAATATGCAAAAATACCACAGGAAATAAGAGTGCTAAACATTATATAAATTCTTTCATTTTAAGTTTGAGGGGAAATATCTCCATATCCAATTGTAGACATACTAATGAAAGAAAAGTAAAGAGAGTGCACATATCTTTCTTAAGAGGGCTAATTTTAGTATTCATATTGAACTAGCCATGTTTTTACATTGGGATCTTTTTTGAATTCTCGCCACGCTGTATAGTGAAATCCACAAGCCAGAAAATGGGCTACGAAAAACACTAAACCTTTTTTTAGTAATATAATTGATTTTAAAAATATGATGTAGTTTAATATCCTTTTACATAATAGCTTGACTATTTCAAAAAAAATATAAGATTTTCTTTATAGTTAGAGATATTCTTCAGCAATCCCTGTCAATTATTGGATTTGATATATCCGAAGAATAAACGGTAGGGCGTAAAACTACGAATCAAATATAATGCTTAAGATGAAGAAAAACACAGTTATGGTATCAAAAAGTAGTTTTTCTAAAATAAAAAAGATGTCATTGAATTAATATTATTATTTGTAATTAAATCCTACCTTTTATATATCTTTTTCTAATTTTTTTTCTATTCATAATCACAATTCCCTCCTAGAAAAACCCAATATTAAATGAAAATAATATTTCTAAAATGAAAATAACTAGTAAAGGAATTTCATAATACAAACTAACATATTCTTATAGATCAAAGGAAATGACTAAGGGTATTTCAAATACCTTGAAGATTATGGATAAAAGAATTATAAAATGCCATAAATTAACTAATTTAGAAGAGGGAGATATGATAGGGAATCTCGCAAAAATATCTTAGGGCATAAAAGCTATCTTTTCTTTTTTCTCCTTGATATAGGCTTTATCGTTAATAAGATATTTTATAAGCTTCCTTTAGTGGGGTTAAAAAGTGTAGAATTGAGTACAGGCTATCAAAACCCTAACTCTATACATAAACCAATTTTTCATTGTCTGATATTTGCTCACGAGTTTGTGCCATTTTTTCTCAAGACAGTATTTGCATTGCCATGGTTGATTTTTGGTTTTTTTATACAGAGTTTAATAACATTGTTCGTGAGCTATTTCATAGCATTCAGTGCATTTTTTCACATCTTTTGCTTTAATGTCTTCTATTTTCCTAATTTATGGAAAATTACTATACAAGTCTAATATACTTTTATAAATACCTTTCACAGAATATGCATACATTTTTCTAGTTTTTTAAACTTTGAGTGAATCCTAAACTACTATTGTGTGCATTTTAAATGGGTTTTTCTGGTTTCCTCTAAATTGTAATTCCTTTGCTATTACTTTTAAGAACCTCTCTTTCAGTGAAAACTGCACCACCATGACAGGTCTAAAATAGTTAAATACATATATATATATAATAAATCATATAATAACATGTATACTTTTTTATTTTATAATTTTACATCTAATATTTCGTCTTACTCTGTATTTTATAAATCAATGTAATTGTTACTTAATCTTGGTTTCAGAGATTCTACTAATTCTATGTCAATATTTTCATTGAATATCTATAACTATTTATCCTTGTTTTTTTACTTTTCACGTTCCAAACTGCCCATTTTGTTTGCGAAGACTTGAATTTTGATGGTTTTTAAGATTAATATATATTATTATTGGGAGATGATTTTCCAGTCGTTTTAGCTTTCTTTGAAATGTATTTATATCCCTACTTCTTCAATAGATTCATAACATTAAGAGGATCTTTCTTTTCGGAAGAAGATTCTTAATCAAAATAATGTTATTGATCACTTTCTGAAGCATTGTTTTAATTCAAAGTTGAGTCTTTATATTATGATGACTTATTTTAAAAACTTTCCCTCACTGATTGTGAAATTTATTATTTCGGTTTAGATCTATTCATTTCACTAAAATGCGCCACACTTGTGGGCGAAGCATTTTTATCAGATTATTTTTCTGAATTGAAGTTTGCAGTTATTTATTTTATCTCTTTGTTTTTTAAAGATTGATATGTAATGTTTTATTATTATTAATCTTTATCCATTTTTTCTTTTCTAAATATTTTTTTTTGTAATAAATTCTTTATTTATTAATCATCGATTAATAAGTTCGTTTGTATTATAAAAAAAATATATACTTTAACTATAAAATATATAAGATCATAAAAAAAGAAATAGATGTGATTTATATTAGTTATTGTTGTAAATATTTCAATTTTTATTATATGATTTTATGAAAGTAATATCATTCTAATTAAATAATTAATTAGTGAATAAAATATACTAAGTGGTGTATAACTTGACTAATTTACTTTATATTTTATAAAATTACTATATATCAACAAATTGTTATAATTTTTATACAAAAATATATACATCAAATATCATAAGTTTAAGTTGGAAAATTTTTATTCAAAATTTGACTTATACAGTTATTCCTAGGTTATCTTATATTTACTACAATTTTTATTTCTCCTTTAGAAGAGAAGTGTGATTTTACTGGAGAATTATAGATTTCAAAGCTGTATTTTCTGTCAATTTTTCCAAAATATGATCAAGAACCTTTGAAGTTATTTAATTCGAAATCAAATTGACTGAATGAATTTGATCATTAGACGCTAAAAAATCTATTAACCTTTTAAATCCTACATCTGTAATTTTGTTTTTTACTAATTTAAGAGATTAAACTTAATTCGGGTATTGCTGCATGTGCTACAAAAGATAAGTCAATTCTTCATCTTTTAAATCTGAAAAAATAAAATAACATATGAAAAAAAAAAAAATAAAATACTATTTATCATTTTAATATTTACTCTAATTTACGATATCAATGGTATTAAATGAAACAAGCATTTATAGATCTTCTAAATATTGAAGTAGTACTTTATTTGTGGAATTAAGTTTCATTAATTTTCCTAATTTAGAGGTGTGGCCAAATTCTGACTATGAGAAATTGGACATAGCAGATGTCCTATTAGGAGTATTATCCATGCCATGAGACCCTAGAAGGTTATTTTCAACTTTTTTAGAGGCTCTTGGTGTAGCCATCGCTGTTTTAATACTGAAAGTTTAGCTGATAAAACTGCTATTAAGTTTATTAAAATCCTCTTCAAATTCTAAGGAAGTTTGGTTTCTTAATACATGGTTACTTTATTGTTAAATCTTGTTTCCATTTGATAAATCTGAAAGGAATTATATATTAATAATACAATATATATATATTATTGTAAATTACTTCCAAAATTATGGGATTATAGTGTTTTGGCCATTTATTTCTAACTTTTAGAAGACATGAACGAAGTGTTAAGGGAGTTGCCGGGTAGAGGTGATATTTATTAAAATTCTTATTTATGTTACTTCCATTTACTGTTTTTTTCACTATTTATTTTTGCATTTGCTTCTGTTATTAATTCTAAATCAAGGTTTTCTATGACTTTTGAATCACTAACGATTTTTGATTTTGCTATTATAATTATTATTATTATAGATTTTTGCTTGATGCTAGTTTAGAGTTTTTTATTAAAATTTAAACATCTCCTTTGCTTTCTCTGACTGATTCTTAAGCTGTTCCGGATGCCATTATTGTTTTTGAATGCATTCTTCTATTGGTTGTTCCGGCGCTTAGCAAATTACTTTTCGTTTTTGTTGCATTATTATTTCTATTGCTAGTGATTAATGATGGGGCTTTCAATCCTTAATTAAAGCTTTTTTGAGAAACTGCAGAATTTCTTGCTGTAACCGAACCGCTTGGCATTTCAAATTAGTGTGATTGCATATCAATATTAAAACTCGAGTCTTTATTATTATTCATCTAGCTTTCTGGAATTAAAAATGTATTGTTAAGCTAATCAAATCCCTATTATTTTTTAACCTTATTGCTAGAAGAAGATGGAATAACTGAGTTACGCTTATGATCTGGTGCTATTTAAGAATCATTTTTAAAAGAAAATTCTTTTTTCGCTAAAGTTAGTTCAGGATAGTTTTATTGCCTTTATTTTTAGGATACTCTGGTCGGTATTGATTAAGTAGAAGCTTTTGGAATTGGTTTTTCCTTCAAAATTGTGCAAATATCTTAGATTTCAGTAATGAAATGAATTTCTTTTTTAAAAATTATTTTAGCCAAAGTTTGGTCTATATTTTATGATATCTGATCTATAGAGGTATCTGATTCAACTTTTTATTGCAAAAATTCAATTGTACTCAATATGCTTTTATGATTTTTATACAATTGATAATCGATTGGCTATTATTTCTGGCTCTTTGGTGAAATTTCATGGTTAATTTTTTGAAAATTTTGATTTCTATTGAATAAATATTGGTTTATTTACTTAAAAAAATTAAAATGTCTAATTAATAAATAATGTACTTATCAATATAATCGGATAACTAACTGAGTGAGCCAGATTATATTTTATATATTTTTATGCTTCACTGTCTTCAATTTCATTATATACTTCTTTTATCATTACAGCAAGTTCTTCCTGCTTTTTTGATAACGCCTTTTAAATTTCCTGTATACAAATATGGAGAAATAAAATTAAAAATAAACATTTTTAATTAATGATAATTTATAAATTACATTAAAATAATCATTTATTTCCTATTTAATTATTTCTTAGTTTTATTTTATTTTTTATTGTAAAATTTCAATTGCCTAGTTTTTTGGTACTTTAATTTCAGAATCATTTTACTCTGATTATATTTTGTGAGAATTTCTTTCATAACACTAAACCTGCTATTACAATTCTGTAGACTTTACCGTTAAAGAATCCATAGCAAATTGTATATCTTCTCTAATTGTTTCTAATTCAGCTCTCATCTGGTCCAATTATACTTTCTAATGGTTTTCGTGGTTGTTATCGAATATGGCACAATAACTACAGATATTTTCTAAACAATCTAAACACGAAATATCTATTGGTTTACCATGCTATTTGCATAATTCTTAACTATTTAGCTGCTATTGCTATTATTATTTTTTCATTAATGTTGTTGCAGTTTATTTTGCGTAATTTTAATTTACATTATACTCACTCCCGTCTAAAATATCATCAAGTAAATTTGGTTGGTTATTTATAATGTCATTAGTGTTCTAATAAGAATATTATTACGTAAATTAATACATCTATTGCGAATATAAATAAAAATTACTTTAGAGATTCTACAATTTGCCATTTTGTAAGAGTTTTCCATTTTTTCAGGCAAATTTTAAGGACTTCCATCTTACTATTATTTCAAAATAGTTTAGAATACTAAGTCTTAATCTTCGCTGTCTTCTTGAGAATCATTAAATTTCGGAATCACATAATCAGTAGAACTTAAACTCAAATTATTTTTATTATTGCTTACAGTATTCATATTACTATTAACCTAATTATTAGAATTTATAGGTGATCCAGAAGAAATTCTTTTTTGTTCTTCTCTTTATTCATTTATCTATTCTTGTGTTTTCTAAAATTTATCTATAATTGGCAATAGCGATTGATTTATTGGAAAATGTTTGAGATCCTTTTCTCCCTTATATACCTTTCTAAATAAAAGAAAAATTTAAACTTAACATTATTTTAATTTTTTTTTCAAAATTTTTTATTATTGATTTATTAAAATAGATTGTAATCAAAACACCAAAATAAATTAATTAGAATTAATAAAAAAAGTAACATTTAAATATGTAATTTTTACTTATCTTGAGGACATATAAGTGCAAAATCCTCTTTTTAAAACTCAGCCTGTATACAAGATTCGCATATTGTATGGCCACATTCAGCTTGAATTCTAGGTTAATGAATACTTTTGTCAAAGTAATTTTTACAAATAGGGCAAATTAAGTTTAATGTTTGCATTGGGTTATTTTGCTTTTTAGTATTAATTATGTGAAGAGAGATTATTTTTCTCTAAAAAATATTGATTGTTTCTTATTTTAATATATAGTGACTTATATATATTATTTTTATTTTTCAATTTAATAACTATTTATTTATTTATTTTGTTTATTTTATATTATAAGTTTTTATGTGTGTTTGTTTGTTAATGATTTAATCAAATTCTTTTTATAGATTTGTAATTATTTAACTTATTCTTTAATAAGTTTAGCACTCGTATACTCATTATAGTATGGTTGTGCATATGTTTGAAATAATAATATTGATTGATTTATTTTAATTGATTATTAAAACATTCCCATTCATGTAAAATTATTGCTTGTATAATATATTACGAATTAAACAGAATTTATAATTAAGTATCTAATCCCATTATATTTAATCAGAATTATTTATTTCTAAATCACTAGTAATTAAAATACTAGCAGTAGTAAACATAAATTAACAACTAATTAATATAAAAATATATTATTTACTATTTAATTTATTTTTATAAGACTAATATTAATATTATTCAATATAATATCTAAAAAATAAATAATAAAGTAATTCCTTTGTAAATATATATATAAATAAAAAATTTCCCTCATTTTCTAGTTCTAAAATAATGATTTTAAAATACTAGCTTAAAGTCTTCAAATGTTATTTCTTTTCCATTTCCGCTTCCTTACTAAGTAACCTTTTCTATAATTTCTGCTATATCTTCCTAACTTAAATGTTCTTATATGTCTTTAGAAATATTTTTAAAATTGTTCATAGTAATTGTTTGCTGCCCTTCTTCTGTGAAAAGTCTTTATTGAGAAAATTTTAAGGTACAGGTATATATAAATAAAAATATGATGATTATAAAATAACTTAATTTTACTGAAATATTTTATAAATATCTTATTCTGTTTCTACTTAATTGGTCTTCCTGGTTATAGCTTAATAAAACTAATCAAAATCAACATCTTTTTATCCAGCAACCAATTCTTAAACAATTTCAAATAAAATGGGATTATTTTTAAGAATATCAGCATCTGATTTTTCTTAATATTCCGGTGATAGTACATATTGTAAATAATTTAAGCTAATTTTTCCTGTATCTGATTATTCCAGACTTTCAAATGCTGCTTTAATATCTAGATATTCTACTTATTCATCTTGCGATAGATTTTAGTAGGGGTCTTTATAGCTTTTGTGTCGCTTACCTCTATGATGCATTTTTTATTATTGTGATATTATATAAAGAGTTTAAAAAAAATTATTGAATAATAAGGAGTGAATTATAATTGGAAATTAACTTCAACAATAAGGATTATATATTTTAAATCACAATTGTTTAATTAATCAAATAATTAAATTATTTAATTTACAACTAAATGGTGAAATAAACATTAAAAAATAATAAAGTGAAATAAAATTTGGATTTATTATAAATTTAATTTTTTATTAATTATTTTTATAAATCTACATTTAAATTATTTAAAAAATTATTTAAATTATTTATTAATAACTCATTAAAATGTATATACTAATTTAATAATTATTTATAATAATCTAGGATTTCAATTACATAAAATAAATTAATAGTCATTTTTTCATTGAAACAAATCCTTAATATATACCCAGTAACCCCCCTAATATTCCTAATACATGCATTGCTTTATTTACAACTGATCTTGCCATACTAACTTTCTTAGAGAAATATGTATCATACATCATTGCAGGAAAAACAAACTAATTGAAAATACCCCCAATACTCCCAACAATAGAAAGAATTCCGGTAAATTCTCCCTTTATTTAAGAACAAAGAAGCAATGCAAATATTATAAATAATCTTACAAAATATCTTCTCACGAAAGTAATATTTCCTACTATATTCAAGCCTTAAGATCCAAATTCTCGCTTAAAGTATCGTTTGAACCATTATGTATTTTCTAAAATTAAGACAGCTGGTAAAAATTTTAAAGGAAATGTAAATAATTGAGCTATAGCGTATGAAAACTTAATTAGGATAGAAATTATTCTATTCCTATTATTGTTTTCTGGATAATTAAATAATATTATTTGCTAAATCGAATTTCCTAGTGCAAGTTGGTTAATAGAACCAAATAATATAAATAAAAAGGTAACTAATCCTGTTGAATAAGAAAATATTTTTATAAAATTCTCTTATTGCTACATGTTGTTTTTAACATTGAAAACTATTCCTATAATAGAGAATTAAAATACTGTTATGCTTAAACTGGATGGAAAATTTTCAAAATTAAATCTATCATAAACATTTAACTCTTAAGCAACGTTTGTAGTCAATAAATTGATATCAAATGTTATTAGTAGAGTACATGAAAATAGAGATAGCATTATCCCAATAAAACAAAATTTAGTTAGTTTTTATATATTGTTAATAGTTGACAGTAGGGATATGAGCAGAAATGCCATTATGTGAATAAAAACACCTGATATATTTTAATTGATAGCTGGCAACAGCTTTTCAGTTTTTAAAACTTTTTCAAAAAATCTAAAAAAAATCAATAGAAATATATTGTAAATTATTTAATTTACAATATTTAATATTGTTAATATTAATACCTATTAAAAAAAATTAAGTAAGAGAGACATGATCCTAACTAAAAAGACACTGTAAAAATTTTTATGACAAAAACTCCAAATGACCCATATATAGCTCCAGCAATATCAGAATAATGCATAATTGGAGGGTCATCTTCTTCTAAACTTGCTTTATCATTTATATCTTTTGCTATTTCTAAAAGGAGCTTTACTGAATATACTGTCAAGCAACCTACTACAATAATAGTTAGGGATGCTAAAATATACCTAAATAATAATTTTTATTATGTTAAATAGTGTTGTTAATTTTATTTAAATTAATTAATTAGTGACCCCCACTTTATACTATGATAATTTTTATAAATTTTTAAATTTAAGTTATATAAAATGATGCTATTTTAATTAATTTATTAGATCTGAATATTAAAAATTGATTATTGTTATACATTTTTATATTTAAATATATTTAAATGATCATCTTGAGATATAGATTCTGGATATTTTAGAATATTAACAAATCAATTTATAAAAAAGACTATACAAATATTCTAAAAATGAACTAAATTAAATATCTACTTATAATTAATTATTTTTTCTATTTACCCAGCCTGATGAAATATAAATGGTAATGCTAATATTCCTATGGAAAAATAACCTTTTAGCAATAATATAAAAGAAGACCAATCATTGCATTGTTCATGTGTTTTTGTCATATATACTGTCATATAATTCTGAGGATTATATTCTATATTTTCAAGATTGTCATCTTCATCTTCAATCGCATCATGTAAATCTATAATCATATATAAAGAACTATCAGATAATTATTATGTATTTTAGTTTTCAAGTTTATTTGTAAATATTTATCCAATAGAATGCTATTTTTTTTTTATTGTTAAATTTAGAATATATTATTTATATAGTTTTGTAGAGAATAATATTTTTTAATGAGCTATTTAATTATTAATTCCTTTACTATTACAATTTAAGTAGCTTAATCCTGCCACTATAATTTTTTATCCATATATTTGATAATTTAAGAGCAAATTAAAAGGAACTAGGTGTAAGGTAATAATATAAATTTAAAAGAAATCATTTATGAAATTATGATGTGTAAGTTGAAATAACATTTTATTTTATTATATTTACAATTACCCATTTATTAAATTCTATAAATAAAATTATGGCATTTTTTATGTAAAGTATAATGGTTTATATTCTTAATATTTTAAATGAACCTTTTTTATAATAAACAGGCTAAATAAGAGAGAAACCTAATATTTTTATAAAAATAATAATATAAATTATAATGCATGAAATGATATGATTATTTTTTTTAAAATATTAATAAATTTAAAATTTCTTTTTATATTATATATAAATATAATATTTATATATATATATGATCATTTTTTTTTTGTTAATTTTACAATTAAAATTGCAATATCAGCTACAAATAATAAAAATACACATATCCATAAAGCAATTTTAATACAAAATTCTCTTTATTACATTTCTGTAGTAATTCTATCAGCATTATGAACTTCTCTAGAAATATCTTTATTCTAAATTATAAAAAAGGGTTAATATTATCATTTTTCAATAAAAATATGTTTTCTAATTATTTAATTGCTATCACTTCTGTTTATATGAAAAATTATTATAATTACTAGATTCACTCCCTTTTCTAACTATCCTCTCTATTTTTTTAATTCTGCCAATGTATTAATTCCAGTTTAATTAGCTTCTTCTCCTATCCTATTAATATTATCAAGTTAATCATTTTGATCTACAGCCTTTTAACCGTTATTTAATAATTATGTTTTAAGTTGGTTATTTTTATTAGAAGACATTTTATACAAAAACTATTGATCTTTTTTTGCTACTTTTTATTATGTAATTTTCTTTTATTTTATTAAATAAATTTCTCTAAATTTTATTTCTTTTTCTCTTTATTAGTGAATAACAGGTATTCTTTTTTGCTTTTATTAGTTTAACTAGGGAAAAAAATTTTATCAAAAACAAAAGAAATCAAATTAAATTATAATATCATCAAACAGAATATTATTATTGAATATCTAAATTCTTCTAAAATTTCTATTGCAATATTTAAAAATAGAATTAGTTAATAAATTATATATTTATAATTGATTTTAAATATAAATACATGTAAAATTTATCCCAATACCATTTATTTTCCAAAGAAATAAAAGTTAATCCTTATTAGAAAAGTTAATTAATACAAATATTTATTACTTTTGTAATTGTTGTTAATCTGTAAACTTCGCAATTTATAAAGAACCATTAATATCAATTAAACACATCAACCTATCCTTTCTACAATTAATATAATTTAAGTTTAATTAATTAAAATTATAAAATAATATATTATTAAAAATAAAACACACAACTAACATTTTTATTTGTGCATATAATCCTAATAATAAATTAACTGATAATAACGGAAAATAGCCAAAATAATGAAAAAATAACATTACTTTATTTTAATTGCTATTTTAAATCTATTAGTAATCGTTTCTTAATAAAAACCTCTAAGATAGGCAAATATAATTTATGCAATTGATATAGGTAGTAGTAAACCTCTTGAATCTTAAGAAGGAATTACATATCAAGCAGTAAATTTACTTATATTTATATAATTAAAATATAATAATATTAATGTATAAAGAGTTAACATATTAATTTTGCATAAAAATGATATTTTTATAAAACATAGGATTAATTTTATGATAAAAAGTCAAGAGTAGCTGATTATTCTGGAAACCCTTAATTTAATAACATTCCAATCAGATTTACAGATGAAATAGCATTATATCAGACTGAAAGACATTCAGATAATTCTTTTAGATATAAATTACCTTTTGCTTAATAAACTGATGGATTCTATGTTTTAATATTAAGATTTTGTGAAGTAAAATATTCGTGTAAAAAATATTAAAAATTCATAAGTAATATTTTTAAATATAATCAAGTTATATTTCACCGAATCAAACAAAAGAAAAACCAATGTGTTGATTGGAGAATAAATAGTATTAGAAAATGTTGATATAGTAGAAAAGGTTGGACCTTTCGCAGCATTAGATGAGTTTGTGGAATTTGAATACAAAAATGGGCAAATTTACTTTAACAATTCAGTTGCTAAAGGAGGTCTTAATAACAAATAGGAATTAGTAGTCGAATTCTAAAAGACTAAATTTGATTTACCTAAGGTAGATGGAATGATATTAATGAAAGGAAAAATTAAGGACAGTTATTAGAATGAGTATTTAAGGTTAAGAGAAGAGTGGATTGAAAGGCAGCAAGATTTGAAAAGATAAAAAGAAATAGAAACCAGAAAAAGAGATATGGCTAGAAAAATTTTACAAGAAGAATTTGATTCTGAAATAGATACCGTATAAAGAAATTATAGATTCTTTGATATTAAATTGTCTTATATTTACATTTTTATAGGATTCTCATATTAGATTTGTTGATTTCCTTGTGATTATAGTTAAGGAACCTATAGGAATTGCTATTATAATTTTACTTTTATTATTTTTTATATGTTTAAATATAACTTCTAAGTCTGAAAATATTGGAGTAATAATTCATTTAATATAAATTAATTTTTAATAATTAAAATGATTAACTTTTATTAATAATCTTTTTATTTTTAATTAAAGAATGTTCATAAAGACAAAAAAATAAAAACTAAACTGTAGTGAAGGAAACCATATAACTTATATATATTATATAAAATAAATAGAAAATTATGTTATTCAGCATTAATATATATATAAGTCATTAATAAATTATACCTTACAGTATTCAAACCTGAAAAATTAGTAATATCTTATTTTTTATTAGTATATATATATAAAAATAATTGTCACTTTTTATCATAGGACCTTTATATTATTTTATTTTTTTTGAGGTTTTAGTTTGTTTATAGTAGTTATTATTAAGATATTTGAGTTGGCTTGGTTAGTTACTTAGATTTTAAATTTATTATTTGATTAGTAAAGTTTGCTTAAGTGATACCAAATTCAACATTTCTACTATTCTCATTTTTATTTTATCTAAAATCAAGTTCAACCTTTAACTGGTTAGCTATAACTTCTTCACCTGTATTATATTTAATTACCATGTTTTATAATTTAATACTCCATTTTTAAGCTGTATCTCTCAAGTAGTTATATGATCCAAACATGACATTTGGTGTTCTCATATCATCAATTTTATGCTATAAAGTTTCGTCATCTTCTTCATCTGAATATCTTTCAACAGGATCATAGCTTGGAGAAATAAAGTCAAGGAAAAAATCAATTTCTTTTTATTTTCTTTCTTCGTTTTCCTCTGCCATTTCTTCATCTGCTCTAAAAGATAAAGTTAAACAATTATTATTAATTTTATTAAAATATTTATTTATTAATTTACAATCTTTCCTATTCTTCCAATTTTTACTATATTTCTAATTCTCTTTTTTGTTATCTTTAAAGTTCTTCTTAGTTATCTTCGTCTTTGATTTGAGGTTTTAGAAAAATTGTCCTCCATTTTAGAATAGTTATTTTGGTCAAATAAATCGAAAACATTTTAGTTTTTTTCTTGATTTAATGCATAGTCGTTACTGTTGTTATCGTTATTTTATGATGAATTCACTCTTTGAAGTTTATCGGGTTGAGGTTCATTCTCAGCAGGCTAATTTGACTTTCTCTTGTTTTTCTTTTCTTAGTTAGAATCATTATACTATTTAAAAGTAGAATTAACAATATTATATAATTCTAGTATAACTTTAGATTAAAAAATGTAGCAATTATAAAGAATTTGTAAAATTTTTAAATTTTATAAATGCCTCCAATAAATAATAAAGATAGTTATAATAATATTACTAGAAACCAAAATAAATAAGCATAATATATAAAAAAATGAATTTTACTTATGTTTATTAATCTTCATCTTCGACCTTTCCCTGAGGTTTTTTTAATATATCATCAAATTTTTGCAACCAAGACTAAATAATAATTTTTATTTTATATTTTTTATTTCATTATATTATTAAGATTAATTATAATATAAATAAATATAATAATGGAAAAAAGAAAAGAAAAATAGCATTAAAATTACTTCTGCTATTTTTTAAACTTAATACTCCTTTAGAGTAGGAATTCTTTGTTCATTCACTTCGTCTTTTATTGACTGGATTAGTTGTTCGAAGACTCCTCTGTATAGTGTTTATGTTTTTTTTATTGCTTATGAAGTATTATCTGTGTTAGAACTCATAAAGGAAATTTTGAAAAAAAAAAGGAATTTTTATTTATACCAAAGATTTTTTTATAGATTAAGGGTATTTATACTCACAGATTAATCACAGTCTTTTATTCAATGAAAAAAACATTTCCAGCTGTAAAAGACTTATTTTAAGTAATAAAATATTAAAAACAAAAAATATGAACCTTTTTTTTTTATTTTCAGATACAGGATCAACCATTTTTTAAATATATAATAATAAGTTGACATGCTTTATTTAAATAAACAATTATAGTTAAACATCTTGCTTAATTAATTAGTACAATAATCAATGACAATTTAAACATTATGGTATAATATTAATTTCAAAAAGAAAAAAAACTAATACATAATTTAATTTATTCAATTAATTTTCAAATAATAAAAAAATTTTTTTTTACACTAAAGAATTTCATTATAAATACAATTATATATAAGTTATATATGATTATTAAATAGATAAAAAAAAAAAAAAATTTAGCAGATAATTTTTATTTATAATAAATAATTTTATATATTTTATATAGATATTATTTATAATAAATGTAATAGTAATTCAGTAATGTTAATAATATGAAACGGTATCAAACCATTATCGAAAGAATAAGAGTAGAAATAAAAGTTGATTCAAGAATCACAGTTTATTTAAATTCTTATTTTCTTCCAAGTAAATACATTGTCAATAGTTATGGAATCCATAATAAGCATAAATTAAAATTTATGTTTTATTAATATTTTTGTGATTTTGATTCATTCTATCCATTTCTCTATTGCTTTTTAATATTCTTAAAAACCTTAATATAGGGAATTATATAATTTTTTATTTTTCTCATCATAAATAAGTAAATGCTGTAAGTAGTTATTCCAAACAGAGGAAAAATTGTGTGATAAGATATCATTCGCAATAAAAATCTGAGTGAATAGAAAGGTATTAATAAGTAATCTGTATGAGTTTTCATTTAAAAGTAAGATTAAATGGTTTGTCCCAATTAATTCCAATATCCAATTTTATATAAAAAACAATATAAAGGAGACATCAATATCACACTTAAAGCAAAGGATTTTAAAAAACACTTCATCTTATTATGTTACTTACTATGTTTCATACATCTTAAAATATAAATTTTATTCAATTTTACCAAAACTAATATTGATAAAGAGATATATTTATATTAATAAGTAATACTTCCAACAGAATAAATAAGAGCACTTTCTGCAAGTCATCCAGGGACATCCCCCACTCTTATAAATAGAAATCGAACAGCCTTTTTTATATAAATAATTTTATTTAATGAGATAATTTATTTTGTTTTAATTTTAATTTTAATTTCACCTGGACATTTTTTAGTAAATAAAATTTTATATATTTTTGTCTTTGTTTCTTCTTTCATTTAAAAAATGGAAGATAGATAGAATTTATCAGGCCTTAAGGCTATTTCTTCCCATTTATACTCACATTTTTCACAAACTAAATAATCTGTGCACTGATTTTATAAATCAACCACTCCCATATAATTACAAGAAGGGCAAAATCTTATGTCATCCTTTACTTGGCAATATTTTCGAAGTAATATTTCAGAAAAAATGTGCTTCTCTGGTATACTATTCAACAACTAAAGAGGAGTAAACTTAACTCCGCAGGCACTTGCACATGATATTAAATCACTTTGTAAATTAAATTCTAAATTTTTAACGGTAACAAATCCCCAGTTTTATGTACACTATATGCAAATCATACAATTGCAAAAGGGCTGCTTTTAAAGTAGGGGATCTTCTGTATCATTCAATTTATTAAAACAGCATTAGCAGTATGCTCCACTATTTTTATATTTTTTTTACTATTGGTTCTTATCATTATTTTTTTAAACATTTTTTAATGATTATTCAGAATAATACTATTCTGGCTGTTTTTCATTAGATTTAAATCCTAAATTTGTTGCTGAATAATCAGTGTGTTTTTAATCTTTTTCTACTTTATTATTTTTATTCATTTAGGAAATAATAATAAATATTGTAAATTTTATTAAAGAATTTTTTAATTCTATTATTTTTAAATTTTTTCTAACAAATACAATATATTATATGATGTCATTGTAATAAATTAAATGAAATATTATTTTATTTTTGGAGGAGGATGAAGAAGAAGAAGAAGTATAAAGAAAATATGTTTTTACTAATAAAAAAAGGTATTAACTTTAAATATAACTGACATTTAATATGTATATATATTATAATTTATAATTTTAATTTATTTTATATATGAAAAGAGATTTTTTAATATGTTTTAAAAAATTTTATTTTTAGAATTTTATTAATACTCTAAATAATATTATCATCTTCTGAGTTAATATTTTATATTATAACTTCTTTTATTCCATTGATTTAATGATCTATATCTTCCAGGACCTGGTCCTTCTTAAGCTTTACTATATTCTAATCTATTAGACTAAAAAATATATTAATACATTTTAAAATTATTGCATTATATAAATATACTTAGTCTTTAAATGCGGCATTATATTATTTGGTTGTTTGGTTATTTAATATGTTTTAATTAGAAGAAATAATTTCAGTTTTCGAACGATTATGTCTTTACATTTAGTTATAGGACTGTTCATCAACTATGGCTAATCCTTTATAATTTTAATGCTACTATTAAGTATCATTATCTTCAATTTTCGGTTTTTAAAAACGATCTGCTCTAGAATCAAACCCAGGTTTCACAACATCAATTTTTGACAAATTTTGAATATATTATTTTTATTTTTCTATTTTATTTGCTATAGTTCCATAAGAAATATCATAATCCTTTTAATCAGTTTCTTAAAATTATTCAAATTCATTAAATGGTGATTTGCTAAGTGTTTTAAAAATACTATATAAATTAATTACCTTATTTTCTGCCCTATGCCCACATTCTTGGAACTGTAGATTTAAAATTTGCCATGTCATTTGATTTAAATTCAGGCTCAATTTGTTAAATATTATATTCTCCTGGACCTACTTCATTACAGAATGAATGGCTTTTGAATCTACTTTCATTATTCCCGAAATTCCCCTTATATCCCTAATTATATTTTTTCACAATGTTTTGTTTTATAGACTTAACTATATTAGTTTCATAAGCCCCAGGACCTGGCATATTAGCTGTATTAATAATTACAGGATCTCTTTCTGTTGTAGATTAAAATGATATCTAAACTCTAGGATCTCTTTATTGTGGCTAAAATATTTTTTAAAATATTATGACAAGTCCTTATTTGGATATTATGTATTTGTTAAAATTATATTGTAAAATACAATACCTTTATAAAATTTGTGCTCTAATAATATTATCCAGGCCCTAGAGAGTTTTCTATATTTATAGGGTTTTCAAATCTCTCCTGTGTTGACCCAAAATATTAATGAACAATTGGCTTGGTTTACAAATTAATTCCCTGTTTACTATTTTCAATATCATATTATCCGGGTCCAGGCTTTGAACTTTTATAACCTGTTTCTTTTCTTATCGCTGCCTAATTGGGAAATTTATTAATAAATTAATTAAAATTAATTAATTAAAATAAATTGAAAATAGATATTTTACTCTTAATTCTGAGGTTGTATTGTATATCATTTAATCATAATAACTTCTAACTGATTCTGATGCAAAAGAAGAGGATTGATTCGCCTTTGCTCTATTTTACGGATTATAAGTTATATTGTATTTCCCAGGTCCAATTCCTTTCGAGCCGCCTACACTTTTATTTTCAAATCTCTTTACAGTTGATTTTGACCACCCTCCACCCTATACAATAAATATAAATTAATCCTAATTTACACTTAATTAATAATTTATTTTTACTTTCGCATTTTTAGTAAAATCTTCATTTATAATTTCCTCATTATATTCTTACTCTTTATCACAAAAACTGCTTTATAAAACAGCATTCAAATCTTTAGCATCCATTGTTTCTTTATGATCTATTTTCACAATTTTGCTTGGTATTGAAGTAATTTTTCTATTATTATTTATAATTCTAAACCCATCCATTACATCTCCTTTAAACGCATCTGGGGTTTTACCAGGGTCTTTTCTAAAAGTTTTCTTTATCATTGTACCAACATCATTTCGGGGAGCATAATGCCCCGGACCTGGAATCATTGTCTCTGCATTTTAAAATCTATTACTTTAAGATTTAAATTGTACATTTTAATACAATTTTTTTCCTGCAGAGTTCTATTTTATATAATAAACTAAGTAATTTATTCCTTATTTAAATTATTACTCTCATTGAAGCTATGCTAGTATCATTTGTAGCCATAAATGATTCAGAATTTTAAAACTAAGACCCTAAATCATACTATCCTGGTCCGGGCATAACTTATTTATTATTTTAATTTTATACGCTGTTAGGTTGTGATCTGGGAACTGTAGAAGAAAAAGGAGCATAACCTTATCTTTAAGATTTTCCTAATCTTTAATTTATATTATAAGTCCCTGGGCCTATATCGGTTATATCTAAATTTATCAATCCTCTATCAGCTTCTCCAACAAATGCCATTGTTTATACTATTATTAACTATTTTTATGAATTATAAATACTAAATTTAATTATTAAAATATTATTATTTTTTTATTTCGTAATAGTTTTTAACTATTTTTAAGACTATTTTTATTTAGCGTTAAAATAAATTAAGTAATTAAATGCTATGAATAAAAATTAATAAATCATAGGTTTTATTATTCTCTTTTTTAATAAAAATATATTAGAATTATATTTTATTTTATTTAAGTTTAAGATAAATATTAATAATATATTTTATATTATAAGAAAACGAAAAATTATATAATTAGTGATTAATAGCCATGCTCATTTTTATTTTTGTTGTTGTTATGACAATTCCTTGCTTTTTACTTCATTTAAATTTTTAGATTTAGATGATTATTGCTAAGAAGAAGATTAGGATGATGAAGATGAAGATGAGTTAGAGGATTAAACTGAATTTTATTGCTAAAGATAATCTTCTTAGTTTTTTATTAAATATTTTTTATTTTATTTTTCTAATTCATTTATTTTTTTTAACTCTGCAGCAAGAAATTCCAGGGGATTGAATGGAGTTTCTTCTTCTTCAGATTAATCACTTACTGAATCGTCTGAAAAATATTCAGATTGCTTGTAATATTAGAGTTAAAATAGTAAAATATATTTAAGTATATATATTTACATTTTTAGATTCAGATTTAGGAGACTATAAAAGTTACTAATTTTAGAAATGAGATTATGGTAATTTGCTTTTCGGAGATCTTTATTCTTATCTTTTTTGTGCTAAAATATTTAATTTTTCCCTTACATACTTACTATCTTTTGAAGCTTCTAATTCATTTATATAGTGTTAATGTTTATATTCAAATTCTTCAACATTATTTTCTGCATTTCTAAATTCTTCATCAGAATCTTCATTATAATCTGAACCTTTAGAATAAATGTTGCTTTAATTAATTTTTAGTCATTATTATTTGTTTATAATATTAATTACCTATTTCTTCTTTGCCAATATTTTTTAAGTTTTCTTGTTGAATATATAGATCTTAAAAATATCTAATTCTCTTTTTTTCAATATATTTTTTAGCTTCATTAGATTATATAAGTTGTTGAATAAGCTAATATAAGATAAAAATTATTAATTTTTTGCAAGAGATATCAATTAAATGATTGCTTTATTTTAAATATGGATTAACTTACTTTTTTAACTGCTTTATCTAATTAAGGGTAGACCTTTTATTATATATATATTAATTGATTTCCATTAAGTTTATTTATTAAAGCTTCCATTTTTTTAATAGTTTATTTAAAATTTCTAATACTCTGAATATTTGTGAATATTAATTTTATTTAAGTATTTTAATTTTATTTATACCTATAAGTTATTGATTAAATTATTTTAAATATTCAGAATTATAATCACTTGTTTTTATTTATTTATTTAGTAATTATAAATAAAACAGTAAATTGAATTCATTTGTTTTTATAAATTTATTTAAAAAATAATATATCTGGAGGATTTGTAATTTTATGTTAAAATAAATGAGATTTATTTACTTTTATTAATAAATAAAATAGTTTACTTTTATTATATAATAGATAGATATCAAATTATGTGTATAATAAATATTTATAATGTTTTAGTGACCATATGCATGATTTATATGATTTTTTAGTCCATTTTTTTTTTTTTTATTATCAAGTTTCGATTATATTTTAAATAAGAAATCGAAAATTTTATATTAATTAAGTTGTATATTCTTTTCAATAAAAATAATATTTATAACATTGATTTTTTTTTTATACCGCACATTATTAAATATCATATTATGACTATATATTATATATAAAATGACTTAATAGATTATTGAACAAATTATATCAAATACTGATTATATATTTGAAAATATTTATAATTGAACAAATAGAAATACAAAGCATTAATATAGATAAAAAAGCAAATATATTTTAGATATTTTTTTTATAAATTATTATTTATTTTTTAAAAAGATAAAGTTTTATTAGTAATTAGATTTAAAAAATATATGATTAAACTAAAAAATTTTATAAAGTTTAAAATTACTAAGCGGATAAACCTCTTTTAAAATTTGACATATCACTAAATATTTTCAATTAAATCATTCCATTCCTTTTTTATACATTTCAATTACCTCTATTTATATTCAATATTTTCTAGAACATATATTTAAAAATTTTTTTTGCTCCTAATTTTGATTTCGATAATTTAATTATTATTTTTATATCAATTTTATTTAAGTCAAAAGTTGAGTTTCGTCAATTTTAACAATAATAAAATAATTTATTCTGTGAACTGTAAGCACGCATACTAATAATATAGGAAAATTAGCTATTTATTTCTTGTTTGATTTTAAAAAGCGTGAAAAATAAATATTCTAAAAAAAATTAAAAAAACAAATAAAAAATTCAAACTTAATAATGAGTCAAACTGTCTAAAATTTTGTTAATAAAATTGAGAAAAAAGATGTTTTTTTATCTTTAGGAGGAGTTACTTTAGGGTTAGTTGGTGGAGTAATTTTAAAAAATAAATTAAGAACATTACTTGGAAAATTAGGATTAGTTTCTTAAAATTCTTTTTCTGGAGTCAATAAACCGACTGCAGGAGCAAGACACGAAAGCCAACTACCTAAAGGAAAACACCCTCTTCAATTGTACTCATTAGGAACTCCTAATGGTAATATTTATTGGTTAATATTTTTATATAATTTAATAATAAAAAATAATTTCAATAGGATAAAAAGTCACCATTTTGCTTGAAGAATTAGGAGTTAAATATGACGCTTACGTTATTAGTATTATGAAAGGAGATTAGTTTGGTTCAGGATTTGTTAAAATCAACCCAAACTCAAAAATCCCAGCTCTTGTTGACTATTCAGAAGACAGCGAATAAGGAGTTAATGTATTTGAAAGTGGAAACATTTTATTATATTTAGCTGAAAAATAAGGAAAACTCATTCCTTCTGACCCAATTAAAAAAACAGAATGCTTGAATTGGCTTTTCATGCAAATGGGAAGTGCACCATATTTCGGATAACTTGGTCATTTTAAAAACTATTGTCCTAAAGGAGTATGGTATGATCATTCTTATTCCTTTGAAAGGTACTTAATTTACTAAAAAACATATTTATTTAATATACATTATAATTAATAGCTTTTTTTAATTTTTTTCCATTTTTAAATAAAGATATAAATTGGAAACCCAAAGAATTTGTTCTGTTTTAGATCAGGCTTTATAGGGGAAATAAATATTTATGTGGTGATGATTATACTATAGGTATTTTATTATATTCTATTTATAAATCTACTTAATAAAAATACTAATTATTAAATTATTTTTAATTTTATATAAAAGCTGATATTGCATGGTATCCTTGGATTAATTGCCTAGGTGAGTATTATAAGGTGTGGGAACTTCTTAATATGGAATAATATACTAATTTAGTAAGATGGTTTAATTCTATAAAATCCAGACCTGCTACTAAAAAAGGTATGTCCATCAACTAGCCTTGGAATAAAGAAGGATATGGAGAATATCATTCTGATGAGTGAAATAATGGATAAATGAATATTTTTAATTATAAAAATATCAATTTATTAAAAAACTA
>JAWVGU010000179.1:0-22559 GCA_037039885.1 Miamiensis avidus | reverse complement strand
CTTGGTTTTATCTTAATAATTTTGAAATTATAGTAAATATGTTTTTGTTATGGTAGTGTGTATTTTTAGGCTTTTGCTTTTTTATTTAGTCTATAAAATAGGACTTAATATAATATTAAAACTTTGGTTATGAATATGAGTGTATATATTTCTTTTTAACCTTGCTTTACTTCGATTCTAGGAACCTTCTCAGAAATAAAAAGTTCAATACCAGTCTTCTAAATACTGCAAAGCCAAAAACGCGAATCAATTTTTTTATTTTTCACTTAGAAAGATTAAATTAATTCTAACTAAGTAAATTACTTATTTACTTAAAAAAAGAGAATTAAATTAATACTAAGTCAGATTCGAACTGTTTTAAAAAACAAGTCTTTTAAGTGTTTTCAGCAGTGGCAATATACTATTCATTTTCAGTTAGTTTTCTTAAAGATTCTGACAACTTATCATTTCAAAAAAAAGAGAGATATCTACTAATTCATCAGGCGAAAGAAATTCTGAAAGGAAAACTAAGAGTGTTAGAAAACAGATTATATACAAGAAATTTTTTCATATTTAGGATGTAGTTTTACATATAAAAATAAAATTTTCATCCATTATTATGTCTTTCTTTTTTCATATATAAAAGAAATACATTAGAATAGATCATTTTAAAATTTAATTTTTTAAAGTTTCTCTATATTATATATTATATAATAATAAGAAGAAGGATAAAAAATAAATAATCTGCAACTATTTCTAATCAATCTTTCTATCTGTTAGCTCTATTAAATCATTTCACCTCAACTATCAGACTAGCTTTACAATTTCTTTTTGAACTCTTCAATAGTTAACTCTTTTACCTCCAGCTGTCTTTTGTGCTCCTGCTTTTCTAAAATTTTAAAAGCGTTATCCGCTCTCATTTTTGCTTGAGAGTCCTTTGCTGATTGTCTATCTCTAAAATTAAATTTCGTTATTTAGTTTTACATCCAAAATAATATATAATAATTTTTATAAAAATAATAAAAAAAAAACTTAAGTAAGAGATAGTAAAATATATTATATATCCATAAAATGAAATCTATATTATGAATTTATCAACTTAATGCACCATTGTCAATATTTTATGGATAATCATTTACAATATTAACAAGGTAAAATCGAAATTGATATAAGTTTTATTTTTGACAAATAGACAAGTAGTAACACAAATACTTGCGGAAAATGCTTTTAGTTTATAAAAAAAATTATTATCACAATTGCTGTTATTGTTGTTTTCAATGTTTATGTTTAAGTTTTTCTATTATTCTCCAAGCATTTTCATTACTCTTTACAATTATATTTATAGGTCAAACTGTTTTGCTGTTTATCTTTTCTACTTCCATCTAAAAATTTGTTACTTATCAGTTGTTTCAAGATTCACTTTAATATTAATTTTTCACCTAAATCCTGCTGCATTTCGTTAACATTTTTTTTTCTGATATGGCATCTAACTGGCCTAAGCATCTATGAAGCATATTTTACAGCAATAATACTTTAAGAAATACCAAAAAATAAATTCTAAAGCATAAATATTTTCCATCGGTGTAGTAAAAAACCTCAAACCGACTTTCAACCTCGTTTCCAATAATGTATCATTACCAACAATATAAGCTTTTAAGAATCGAACCAAAGCTGGACTTCAAATAAATAGATTCACCCTGAATTCATAAGTCTAGGTATTATTATCTTGAAGTTAAAATTTTACTAACTAAATTAATAAATATCAGCCTTAAAATATAAAATGTCATAATAAAAACATAAAATTTACTTTAATATCAAAATTTTAAAAAAATCAAAATGTAATAATAACAATCATTTTTTTTCTTATTCTTTACATAAATTATTTTCATTTTCTAAGAAGAGTATATTTTAAAATTTACACTTTTTTGAGAGGGAAAATCGACTCTAAGCGGGTCTATGAAATTTTAGATACAATTAAAAGCATTTTGCTGTGTTTGCATATCACTAAAAGCTTTGATTTTCTAACTTCGATTTTTGCATCATATTTTTGATATGAAACAGTTTTATATCTAGAACTTAACTGAAATATTTCTCTGGGTAGTTCGGTAAGTAGGTAAGCTAGGGGATTAGTTAAGATTCAACGACATAATAATATTTCAATTCCAACACTGCATAATAGTATCTCAGATATTATTGATGATTGATGTTTTCAATATTTATTATTTCACTTTTTTGTTTTTTTTTTGTGCAATACTCTTTTTAATTGGCGATTTATTTAATCAGATTAACTTTTGCAATTATGGAGATCCACTCCCGGACCTATCCAAGCCCAAACCAAATATAATGTTAGGCAGATCCATCCTTTGACGTAATGATATCAGTCTAATATATGCAGGACTCTATAATCCTGCAAGACTTATTACACTCCTAAAAACCATATTTCCGATTAAACTTGGATTAAAACAATTAATTAATAATTCCATCTAATAATGATGGTTAAATAACTTTAGACTTCCATCTTTATCATTTTTGATAATGGATATTCCTATTATGCTTTTTACACATATATATCGACTTTATTTTAAAGGATATGGTGTCTTAATTTTCGAAATGTTTAAGATAAACACTTTAAAGTAATTATTATGCCATAGTATCTGTTTTAAAACATTATTAATTTTTATTTTTTACTATATAATTAAATAAGTAGTTTTATGAATCATTTATTTTAAAAGGACAAATTGATTTCTGATGATTCTTTGAATTTTTCATAAAAGGAAGCACTTTTTGCCAAATTAATAAAATTAATACTAAATTACTGTCTAAGGAAGTTAGGTTTGTAAGTTTTTTCGCACTGAACAAATATCTCACAAATATTAATTTTATTTTTTTAATTTCACATTCTATCAATATTATGGTTTATTAAGTTGTAAAATTCATAGTTATTTAATATATTATAATATTTTGGTAAAATCATCATAAAAATATTTTATGAATAGTAAATTATGTTTATAGTCGTAACATATAAAAATTTTACATTATTTTATTACTAAAATATTTAATATTTTCATAAATAAAAATTTATAAAATGTTTATTTTATAATCATTTTTCGTATGTTTAAATATTGTATTATTATAAAATTAATTTTTAGGGAAGGTTTTTATTAAATTATATTTAATTATACAATAAATATATAAAGATATATTTAAAATGAAAATTATATAAATTATATTTTATCAATTAAAATTTTTATATAAGAGATAAGAATGAAATAGAAATAATTTAAATTTAAAATTTTTATATTCAAAATTATTTAAATGATAAATGTATGACAATAGTTTAAATACTAAAAATAAATATAAAATATAAAATATATACTAAATACATATATATAATTAAATATATATAATTCATTTCCAATCGATTTGGGGAGGACTGAATTTCTTCGTCTTCGGTTACCTTTAATCCTTATTACCTAATTTAAGCAAATGTCCGAATCTTCCTCTATTTTCTATAAAAATATTAATAATATGATATATAATTTTTATATATATGTTTACATCCTTTGAATTCTACTTATTAGAGCAAATTTTTATATTTTTCTCTTCATTTATATACAATTTTTTTTTTTTCTCATCATCTTGAGAAATACTTCTAATTTTATATGACTCAATAATTTTTTTATAAACATAATTATCAGTAACTGTATTATACACCTTAAAAAATTAAATATTTTAAATTATGTATAAATATAATAAAAATTACATTCCATATCCAAACCTTATTTAAAGTCCCCACCTTTAAATCAGATGGAATATATTATATAAAACTTTAATTTTTAATAAGATTTTCCCAACATTTGTTTAAAGAAAATTCTTCATATCTAGGTACTTATACATATTTGATTTCATTTGATAAAAATAGCTATATAAACAATAAATAAACTTATATATATAAATATATTTTATATATTAATTATATACTTTTTTATCTCCTCTTAATATTTCACGAACAAATTTATAATTTATCAATTGTTATGGAGGTAAATAATATTACCCTAAATTTAATATACATTTAATTTAATATTTAAAAAAAATTTTACTTTTACCAATTTCTCCAAATAAAGTAATAAAATCTTTTTTGGTTTTTATCTTTTTTTCTATATTTTCATAATCAATTTTTCGAACTAATTCATTCTATAAATATACATTAAAAGTTTATATATAATAAACATATATTTAACAAATAATATTATAAAAATTTGTTTGCCCAAAATTATTACTTTTTTTAACAAATATTTAATAAAAATAAAGTGCAATTTTATAAAATAATATTTTAATTCATTTTTAAAAATTTAACTATTATGCCTATTGATGCAGAAATATATTATTTTAATAAATATAATTTATAAAAATTAGTTTTAAATAAAATGACCTAATTATATATAGATCATTTCGTAGTTTGAATAAATTAAATTTATAAATTTTTAATACTGAGACATTTCTTTATGGTTATTAGCTCTGATTGATATTATTGTTGTTTCTATCCCCCATTACAAGTGTTTTAATTTACTTTTTTTATGTTTTTTATTAATAAAAATAAATTTGTTTTTTATAAGAGTAATATTTCTTTATTTATTATAATTATTTAGCATTAAATTAAGACTTATAAATAAATAAATTTATTATTTGTGATAAAATATATATATAAACTTTGTGTTAATTTTAACTCATTACAATTATATTAAATTTAACTCTAACCTAAACAAATGGTATAAATTAATTTAATCACTATTTTTATAAAAGTTCAGCTTATAAACCAAATTTGATCTTGAAAATATGAAATTTAAAGAAAATTTAATCAAAATTTCAGAGTTTAAAATCAAATTTGGAATTAAGCTTGAATTATATAAATTTAACATATTTGTGAAATAGAAATATTAAAAAAATATTACTGAATTATAAAATTATATTAACATATAAAATATTAGCAAATTTAATATTAAAATTTTAAAATAATTTAATAATATAAAAATTATAATAAGAAAAATATACATGTAAGAAGAAGTTGGCATACCTAATAGGACTCGTGCAAAAAAACTTAAATTATAAAATTAGAGAGAAAATTAATAAAAACATTTAAAGTAGTTAATAACAGAAGATGAAGTATTATAAGACTAATAATAAATTAAAAATAATAAAAGTTCACCGAAAAACATTTTTTTATTATTAAATATATAAAAATAAATTATAAGAACAATTATTTACTAATTATAATAAAATTTAGATAAAAAATTCTAAAAAAAAATTATAAGATATATTTTAAAATGATTATATTCTAGATTATACCAAATATTAGTTTTAAATTAAATATGAGATGAAACAAGATTCTAAAAAAAAATAATAAAATATGATTAAATCTATATAAAATATTATTAATTCTTATACTAATTAAAATAACTTCCTTCCAAATTTACAATAATAACTTGAACACCCACTCATTAATTAAAATATGTTAGATTAATATTAATAAATTAAACATCAATAATAATTAGAAAAAAAAAATATTAGAAAAAATAAATCTAATTATGAATAAAGATAAAATAAAAAATAGATTAAAAAAAATGAAAAATAAAAGCTAAATTAATAAAAATAACTTTAATTGATAGAAGAGTATATATTTAATACAACAAATAGAAAAATTTTATAATAAAAATGTAATTTTAGCAATAACTAGATTTCACATATAATATAAACATTTAAAAAAGATGAAAATAAGATATTAAATAATAATAATAAAAATAATTAAAGTAAAAAATTACAATTTTAGCATATTAATTTTTTAAAAAATCTTATTAAAGATCCAAATTAAGCTGATCTTACTTTAAAATAAAAAAAAAAATTATTATTAGATAAATTTCCTTAAATATAAGATATTTCAGAAGCTGCTTTATCGCATGTATATAAAAACATTTTAAATGTAACTAAAAAAAAAATTATTTTTTAGCATAAAAATTGTAACACTACTAGTAATAAAAATATAAGAAAGTATGTCATATATTAGCTGATTTCTCTAATGGAAAATAATTATAATATAATATATATAGATGAATTTGGTATAGGAACCAAAGAGTTACAAAGTAAGGGATATAATTTTAGAGGATAATAGGTTTTTAGATAAAAAATTATAACTTCAAAAAATCTATCAGTATGTGTAGCAATTTCTAACAATAAAGTAATATCAGCGCGTTTTTAAGAAGTTGCTTTTAATTAGCATAGTTATTTATAATTTTTATAAGATACTCTAGAAAGTTTAAAATAAAATTAATTAATTTGTTTAGAAAATATAGTATTTTATTCTGATAATGTATCTTTTCATAAGACTGAATAAATTAAAGAATTTTTTATTTTAAATAAAATTAGATGTTTATATTCTCCTCCTTATTCTTCATATATTAACATTATTGAATATCTTTTTGGATTTGTTAAATAATAACTTAAAAATTATCATTCTTTCAAAAGGTATAAAACATTATATAATATTTATTATAAATTAATTAGCTTTATTATATTTATTTTAGAGAATAACTATAAAATTAAATACTTAAAATATTTAGAGGAATAGATTAAGAAAAATTATCATCATTTTTAAAAAGATCTTTTTAATATTATATTGATATAATTAAATAAAAAGATATTAATTGCTGATATATATTATTTTTATTATTATATATATTTATATTATAAAATATATTTAATTTATAAAAATTATGAATTTATGCACTTAATTAACCATATTTGTATTTTAATATAAAATTATATTATAAAAATATTAGGGTTTGCTATGAAAGTAATTTTGAAAAATTTAAATTAACTAAGAAATTATATTCATTTGCTTAGAAGAGTATTTTATAATGTTCATTTTTAATTGCTTTCTTGAAGTGCACATTTCCCTATGAAATTCTTAGTTTTCATTTTTTACCTCTGCCTACACTTTTTTGATTTTTATCACCTTTATTTGTTTAACTTTTACAGTAAAATTTTGCTTCTCAAATGCTAAGCCCAGCAAAATGCTGTATCAGATCTCAAAATTTCTTAAAAGTAAATGAAATCTATTTTCAAAACGTATATTCTTTTTATTTCAAAAATGATGAGACTAGATTTTTCCCATTAAGAAAATTAAAAATCAAAAAAGATTAATATTAATCAAAGTTTTTGATTGATCTTATTAAATATTCTTAAATTATATGTTTTTTACACAGAAATGCTAATACATGGGTTTATTGTCCATTCTTTACAGAAGAAAGTAGGTCAAGGTAAATTTGATTGGTGCTTTTACTCTATACAGATTCACTTCTTCGCATGTATAGTCACTAAATTCTTTCTAAGTTTTGGACAAGGTAGTTGCAAAAAAAAAAAAAGAAAAGTACAAGCTTATTTATCAAACAAAGAAATTCTGAAAAGAAAAAGTAATGGTGATAGATAGATAGAAAATTTAAAGTTAATCAAAATTTTTAATTGATCTTCTAAAATATTTTTCATTAGATATTTTCAATCTTTAAAGCCATTATGTGGGTTTAATGTCCATTCTTTGCAGAAAAAAGTAGGTAAATTTCGATTTACCAGTTATTTTTATGCTACTATTAAAGTCTTACTTTGCAATTCTTCATTAGTTAATTTCTAATAAAAAATACTTTGGTCTAATTTTCGTGCTTTTCTGTTTTATGTTGGTGCTTATGCCTTTCTTTTTTGTGAACATTCTGATACATTCTGCTTTCTATAGATTTTATTTGAGGTATTCGATATTATTATAACTTTCAATTTCAGCATTCATAAATATGATATTTAGTGGAGATTACGAAATCGATTATAATTGTATCTTTAACTCACCTGATGAGATTTTATAATCTTTCTATTTATATGAATTTTATCAAAAACCATGAAGTCCAAAACCATAGCGTCTTCAATAAGGACGATTTTTCCTCCTCATCAATCTATCTTGATTTAATCTGAATGGAGAGTATGATATCGAATTAATTTATAGAATAACATCTACGAAGAGAGTCTATTTATTGAAATCTCCTCATCACACCGATGGTAAGTCAATCTATATATAAATCGCTCTCTTAAAGAAACCATCTGTACCAAATTTCAACCAAATTCTTCATAAATAAGACTCTAAAACCTCCACTCCTAAGTAGTCTCCTCTTCAAATGACTTTCGATAATTTTATAGATTAAGGGGAGCCCACAAATAAATTAATTTCCTTATTCTTCATTTTATCACTAAAGACAAATTTCTAAATTTTGATTCAATAATATTCTACTACTTTTATTCAACTTACCTTTCAAGTTCTGCCTCTAAATCTGTTAATTGTAACATAGACTCATTTGACATATTTTCTTGTAAATGCAGCTGCATTTTTAATTTTTTCTAACCAGAGTTATCTTGAAGAGCATCCTTCTCTGTAAAAATTTTTCTTTTTTATTTTCCATCTTTTTTGTATTTGTCAGGTTATATGGCCTTTTATTGTTAAAATTTTCACTTGTAAAAGTATGATTTGCAACAATTGACAACCTTGTAAAAAACTAAATCAGATCCAAAAATTTTATTAATAGTAAATGAAATATTTTTTTTATTCGTACTAAATTTTTATTTCAGAAATAGCTTTTGCCTGATGAGACTACCATTTTTCTTTTAGCTTTATTATTGTAAGCAACTGATTCTGGATAATTATTATCTCTATTTCAAAATTCCTCTTAGAACTTACCAGAAATGAAAAATTTGGTGATTTTTGAAGTTATAATCAACTTCATCTTTCTTTGTAAAATTTATTTAATGGAATCCTTTTTATTATATTTAAAAATAAATTATTACATTTGTCTTGGTATAATGTTCGTTTTTTCTTAAAAATTTAGATAATTAGTTGAGTAATAAGCCCATATAACGATTATTTTCAATTTTATAAGAATAATTCCGGATGTTGTTGTTAAATATTTTTTTCATTTTTATATAGTTATTGATGTCGCATATTTACTACAAATTTTTATTTCAAAATTTCATTGTCCTTACTCATATAATCTTTTTGAGTCTCTATAGTGTGCTAATCCATCTTTTAGTACAACTACTTTTTTCGAGGAGTCACTTCCTCAATTATTATTCCTAAACATTACACTGATTTCTAATAAACATGTTTGTTTACTTTCATATGAATAAACAGTTGAATTTTATTATTAAAATAATGAATAATTAAAACATATCTATCTTTAAAATAAGTATGTGCACAGTCGGTTTTGGAGATATTTCTCCTGTGAATGATGAGGAAACATTTTTATGTATTTTAACTGTTTTGTTTACATGTGGTATATTTGCATACGCAATAAATTTGATTAGAATCATATCTCAAGATGTGTCTCATGATTATCGGGTAAATAAAAAAGATTGTATGCAATGTAATAAAGGAAATTTATCTTTCGTATATCAATTTAATATTTATTTTGGATAAAATCAAAAGTAACGAGTATATGAAGAAGAAGAATATCTCTTTTGACTTGTAATTCAAAGTGAGAGAATATTTAGATTATTTTTGGAAAGAGTAACTCAAAATTATAATTAATTAGAGTAGTAAATAATAGGCGATTAGTCTGATGAACTAAAAAAAATTTGTAGTTGCAAGCCAATAAAATAATTTAAAAAATAGCCCCATTTTCAAACCAGTTTTCAGTGAAAAATTCGTGCACAGCTGTGTCAAAATAATTAAAGAGGGGATAATCCAACCTGAATAAGTAGTAAGATAAGATTTAGAAAACTAGAGTCTTTATTTTATTGAAACTATAAAACAAATAAATTATTTAATACTATTTTGTTTTAACTATTATTATTTGTGTATAGGGATCTGTCGAATTTTATTAAAAAGAAAAAAAAAGAAAAGGGGAAAGAAAAAACACACTCAGAACTTTGACTAGTGGTGACTTTTTCAATCATTATTCCTTTTTTGGATATATGAGCCCTATTAAGTAAAACGTTGTGAGTTTACGAAAATGCTAGTTATATAAAGAGAAGTGATTTTTTACATTTAATACAAGATTTTAAGGAAGACTAAGAATATTTCTGTCAAATTAAAGAATAAATAATTTATAATTCAGATTATGAAAAGGTATTATTTATATTTTTAAATAAAAAAATACTCATATAATTGCAAAGTTAACATATCATTTAATTAGATCGGTGCAAAATGTTATAGTTGTGGGTCCTATTTACATGATTTTTAAACATGTTCTTTGATCCTCTATGTAGCAAATCAATACAAAATATAGGTGAATACAACTTGGAAAACTATAATTAGGACAAGTATCCTTCTTTTTCAAGAAAATAAGATAAAAGAATTAATTGTGAAATGATTTTACCATTAATGTTGAAAGAGGTAACATTTTATTTTATATTAAAAAATGAAGGATTATATGATTTAAATTATGGTATAATTTTTATTCAAAAAGGACTTACTTTCTTCAATAACAATTAAATCGTATATTAATGAGTAAGAATGGCTTTTGAGTGATCCTTCTTCTATAGACCTGACGAGTGAATATGATGATGAGGAATATGATTATGATGAAGATTCCTAAGCCTCTCTAACAATTAAGAAGATTATGTGATTATGGAGGAAGAAAATGACTCTGAAAACACTCAAAGTTATATCGATGGAGTCAGTAATAAAACGTATTATCATAGTAGTAAAAAATAAAACAGAGAAAAAAAGTAGTCCCCATATCCTATAACTAGAAAATGTAATAAATAAATAGAAATTTAATTTAGTTAAGTTTATTATCAATCAAGTCATTATAATTTTAATAAAGATAACGAATTCTAGCCCCAATAAAATCGATTGATAAATTAAATAGTTCTATTTATGGATATAATAATGCAGTTAGTAATAAGAGATTTTCTGTCGATGTTTAGAAACGAAATTCAGCTCCTATTCTCCCGTTATGTCAAATACAGCATTTGGCTTAGCAGTGATAATTAATGTAGTCAAAACATTTTAACTAGAGTGGTTTTAATATAAGCCATGCTCAAAGTAATTTTCCACATTTTAATAGTCCTAATAGTAATACTCTACAATTTACATCTCCCGAATCAATAAAATAAAGAGTAAAAATCGCAAATTTTAAAAACCATTTGACACGTTAAGGAGTATAAACCCAACATATTAATATGAGTAAAAGTACTACCCCCAATAAAGTTCAATTTTAATAAGTTGAAGCCTACTCCAATAAAAATCACAAATAATATAACTTGTAAGACAAAAGGAATGAGTCTTTTTCAAACTATATATAAAATTAAATATATAACATGAATCAGTAACCAGACTCTCCACAAAAGGGTAGTATAAAAAAAAAAACTCCGAAAGTGGAGACAATTTCGATGAAATTTCAATGGAGACCAGATAATAATTAGTATTAAAGCCTTTGCAGCATGGATTGGCTTAGAAAAAGCATTAGTCTCTTTAATAGAAGTCTTTGATAAATAAAATGTTATAATCCAATAATAGTATTTAAGAAGAAGCAAGTAATAAATAAAAAATTATGAAATAAATATAAACAGTAATTAACTTTATTTTATTTTTCAATTAGAAAATGAGGAAGACACAGATTTAAATGAAACTTTTTCAAAAATGTCTAAAATTATGCCTGCTCTTAATATACTTAAACAATAAATTACAAATAAAAGTAAAAAGGAAAAATTATAATTAAAAAAAATAACAAATTTAAATTTGAAATTACTTTAGAATAAACAAAAATATTAAATATTTAAAAATATAAATAGTAAATAAATAATCTGAAATTAATTTATTTATTAGTTAAGAGTTAAAGTTATTAAATTGATTTTCTAAATTAAATATATCATATATCAAAACTATCATTACTATCACCACTATAAATATTCCTATTAAAATGAATAAAGTAAATTATTTTATATTGTAAAAAAGTTTATATTTATGGCATATTTGCTGAAATAAGTTAAATATTTAAAAATATATATATTATAAAGGAAATTTTATTTTTAACAAATAATATTATCTCCAAATTAATAAAATAAGTACAAATATATATCATTTAAGAAGTTAGGTTTTTGAGTTTTTAAAGTGATTTTCCGAATTAACTACGTCCTTTTTAGCCAATTGAATTGTCACTATTAAAATTAATTAAATAGATTTATTTAAACTGTAAATTACAATATATTTATGCTATAAATGTAGAAGATAATCCATTTAAAAATTAAAAATCATTTCATTTGTAAATTTATTTCTCAGAAATTTTCTGATTTTGAAATATTTAAAAAAATAGATTAAAAAGAAAATGAAGAAAATAAAAAAATTAATATTTTTAAATTATTATCTTTTTTCTTCATTAACAATATTTTCATTAATGGGATATTATTAAATAATTAAAAGTATGTTTATACAATTTTAGATTTTAAATTTCTGACTACCTTTTTTTTATAAAAGGATATTATTTTATTTATTATAATTTCCAACAATACCTACATATTTTTGAAAATTAATATAATTATAAGTGACATAGTATTATATTATATTTAATGAAAATATAATAGTTTATTAATTAAATAATTTATAAATTTTAAGTAAATATAATCACAAAAAATAATAAAAATAATTTTTTATAATCACAAAGAAATATCTATATAATCTTCAATAAATAGAAGTAAAGTTAAATATTATAATTTGTTCTTTATTATTTAGGTAAAATTTTTCTACTCTCTTGTTACTCAAATTAATTACAAATTTTAATTGAGAGTAAAACATAAAGCTTTAATAAATTATAATAATAATTATTAGTTTCTTATTTAATAACGATTTGGTTTGTTATAAAATTTCTTATGTTTTTTAGTTATTATAAAATAATTTTTCCTCAATTTTAATTTTGTTTTCCTTAAGGTCTTTATAAAAGTCTGCTAATTAATCTTTCGCTGATATCCTTAAAGATAACTGAGTAATTATTTTTAATTTTGTTTAAATTCTATTATATTAATTAAACTTCTAAATGAAGCTCTTATTCAAAGACTCCAATTTACTTTGATATTATATTAGTTTTGATATTATTTTGTTTAAATTATAGTTATTGTTGATATTGCAAAGTATTTTTCATAAAATAATGAACTATTTTTATTATTATTGATTAGGTTGTTGATTAGTTGATTTTCCAAATTCTGAGAAAAAGACTTATTACTTATTTAACTGAGTTTTTTTCTATTAGAATTGTTGTTATTTGCTTTATTTGAAATTTCATGGCGAAGCTACTACTTTATTTGTATTTTATTCTAGTTATATTATTATTTGATATTATTTTTTAAATTTCTTTATTCCTCTATGAAAAAAGATGAAGAATTTTCTGCTTCTAATTCTACTATTTAAATGCAAAATTACATTTCAATTTCCTATAATTCTCATATTTATTACTCATTGAAAATTACTGAAACCTGCTTTTTTTTTGTTGCTTTTATTATCCCAGTATTTTTAGAATTTTAAAGTCATACCAAATCTTTTTCTTTCGTTTCCTTTTAAAAAACTAATTTCTTTTCTGGTTAGCTATGTATATTTTTTATCGATTGGGAATTTCATTTACTTTCAGTTCGTTTTTTAGCTATTTATTTTATAGTTGTTTCTGAAAATAATGTGTTCTGAACTTCTAAACCAAGAAGAAATTCGTTTTAGATTATTGACTGAAGTGTAAGCTAATATTTCTTCACTTTAAGTATTTTTTTTTACAATTTTTAGTTTTCAAAATAAAATAGTTATTTTGTGATATTTTTGTTCTTATTATTATTCTTGTTTCTTCTTTAAATTTAGCTAATAAAGTATCCGTTTATTTAATTTACACAGAAATTTTGCTTCAAAGTTACTGCAGCTGGCAAAACAATTTATAAGAAGTAAACTATTTATAAAAAGAAATCGATATCTGTTTAAAATAATTTTATTTTTGTTTTTCAGAAATCGCTTTCGTTTGATCATCTGATGAGACAAGTAATTTTCCAATCCACTTTATTTTTATCAAAGAAACCATTTTCTTTTTGTTATTCAAAATTTCATGTAAGACGAAAAGCATTTTGCCTGGCTCCTCAAATGGAAAGCAATTAAAATTAAATTAATTTTTGAAACATTACTTTCTCATATGGAAAGAGCATTCGGTGCTTCTTCAGAACTTGCCTTAAACATTTTTTTGTAGGTTGGGGCAAATGTTGAATCTTAATGACAGACTCTTCTTCAAAATAATGAAATTTTAGATGTTGGAATCAATTTATTTTTTATAATTGTAAAATACAAAATTGATTAATGTTTTCGCTTCACTGTGAATAAAGCTTCTCTGACTTTCTGTTGAGTAATAAATATGTTTACGGGGCTTTTTTTAATTAACTTTAATTATTTTTTAATAATTATTAATATTCATTTATATTTATGGAAATCCTCCATTACGGTAACAAGGCATATTCAAAATTATATTTATTTTTTGATTTTGGTAAAATTGAGGAAGAGTAGTATAACTAGTTTAAATAATATCTTTAATTATTGATGATATTTCCCTGCTATTTTATTCATAAAATTAGTCCACTGATCATATTATTTTATATAACTTAACTGGTAAAAGTCATCAACATGATATAAGGGCCCGATTACACTCATATTTAAGTATTTCATTTAAATTTTTTATTTTTTATGGCTGTTTATGCTGCCTTTTGACTATTTTAAATTACAGAATGATAGTCGCACTTAAAAGAATTATATTATATGTAATAATTTGATTGCTTTATTTTATAATTTCAATCATCGAGTTGACTATTAGTTATTAAATGATTAAATAGAATGTTAAATTATTAAAATACTATTAGTTTTAATAAAAAAAAAGGAAAAATTATAAATTAAAATTAATAAAGAAAAGTTATTAATTCACATGAATTAGATTTTTTAAAATTTTATCTAAAAATTGATTTTATTAAATCACTCTGAAAATTGATAATTACTCAAAAAAAATATATTTAAAATTATAGTTTCACTTAATTTTTTCTTATTATTGCAAAATATATAGCAATTCTTAATTATATATCTAATTTAATAATATTATAGTTAATGAATTCAAAAGTAATAAAAGAGCTTATCTAAATATACCTGAGGAAAAAAATTAAATTAAATCAAATTTTTAAATTCAAAAATAAAAATGTAGAATTATAGAATTTAATATTACATTACATATTATTTTATATATAAAAAATATATACCATTTATAATAACTTAAAATTATATCACTTTAAATTTAGCAGTAATGATCCTATTAGTGAAGAGGGTTGGGATACATTTACTTTGGAAAGTTTCTTTCGAAATTAAACCATTTTTCTTTCTATTTTAATATTGATAATTTTTTTTTTTTTTTTTACCGTTTAAATGACATTCACTATAAATGAAATATAATATAAACAACAAAAAGTTATATTATATATTTAAAAATAATAACTAATAAATGTATCAATCAGAGTAATGAATTAGATTCCTTGATGGTTGGTATCTCTTCTTTTAATAGAATCTTATTAGTTGAATCTATTGATTAGTCTAAAGTTTAGTCTTTTTTGTACGGAGCTACTTACCTTATGATCATTGTTGATGCGAGGAATGAAGAGTTTGTCAAAGAATTTATCCTCCGTCCAAGATTTCTTAAGTTCTAAGTGAATTAACATATTTTTAAGAGTTAATCTATGATTATGGCATTTACAAAAGGATTGCTAAAAATAAAAAATTTGATTAAAATTTGTAGGTATTATTTTAACAATTTTTCTAGAATTGTCATCAATTTCTATTAGATCATCATTCTAATCGTAATTAAATCGCTAATTAATTTTAAAATTAACTTTAGCTGAGATTTTTTGGAAAAGGTGGGTGTTTTAAAAAATTCTATCTAGGATGTTATTGTTTAAGTTTTTTGGTAAATTAAGAAATTTTCTATAGGAATTTCTCCATAAGCATTGGAATTGTTTCTATCTAGTGATAGGCTATGTATCGATTATAGAACATATATATAAAATAAGGTCTAATATAAATTGTCCATATCAGGTGTCTATTTTCCCATTATAAATCTCTAGATAAGTATTTAAGGTGAGATTCCAGGTAAGACTAGCGTTGTTTTATTTTTTCCAGTTGTTTTTCTAGACTGCCTTTGTGGTCAACCCAAACTCCTAAAAACTTATATACCTATTCATAGGGGATATTAAATATCTCGTTTTCCTCCCATTCGCCTGTATGGTTTTTTATATTAACTATAGCAGATTTTTTAGCATTAAAAGTTAAATTAAATTATTAAAAACTATAAATTAGTGAGTTTAGGAAATTTGGTAGTTCTTAATGTTTAATTATCACAACCATATCATCTGCATAGAGTTTATAGAAAAATTTATTGATAATTCATATTATTTTATTTTTTTAATTATTTTTTTATTTTAATTTTTCTAAATATCGTTATTTAATTATATTAATTTATAAATAATTTATTTTATTTAAATTGTCCTGTTTTTTTTGCATTTCCACAAATAATATTGAAAAACTTATTTTCATAGAGGCAAACCTAAAGTAAAGTAAATAAGCAAATAATAGCTTTAAATAAAATATGTATTGCCAACCGAAAAAATGGCTCCAACTTTAAATATAGAATAATGCAAATTATTTGTATTCCATCTAATATTTTTTCAAACAATACTACTTTTTATGAGATGAGTAATTTTCTAATTCACTATATTATTGCAAAGACTAGTCTATTTCTGGCGGTTCTTTGAAATTTTGCACAAAAGGAAACACATTTTAATTCGTTGCTTAAACTGCTTAAAGCACTCATTTTCAAATAATTCTAATTTCTTAAAAATTTTGAAACTGCAATTGAAGTCTCTGCTGAACTTTTTGGAATATATTTGTATATAGATAGGTAGGTAGGTAGTTGGTATGAAGTCAAGAGAAGAAATAAAATCAAAGTAATAAAATCTTCTTTCAAAATAAAAGTTAGAATCCTATTTTCTTTTTTCATATTAATACATAAATTAATTACCATTTCTGCTTAACTGTATTAAAGAGTTTAATTAGCTTATTTTTCCTTTCAATTTTGCATTGCAATATAAATTAGTGACTAGGTAGTGGAGAATAGATTAAGTTTGGTACAAAATCTTTAGGATAATGCATTTAATTTTCTAAAAACATTTTCCAATAAGTGTTGTTGATGTCTTCAATGTTTAAGTTATGCTTTCTTTTTTTTAATTTTTCTTTTAGTATTTTCATCATTGTTTTTAATTGATGATTTTTTAGTTATATTATTACTGTTATTATTTGTTTTTTTTCCCAGGTTTGCTGTTTTTATTATTTTAATTTAGTTTATCTGTGATTTCTTATAGATGGAGGATCACTAGTCGCATTATTTTATGTCAATATTTACCATTATTTAATTTACCAAAGATAAAAATGAGCTCAGGTCAGTGAGTAACTTTTATTTATTTCCTTTTAATTTTCGTTTTTTATATCTACTGATGTGTATCTTTTTAAATGAATCAAACATTCGATTTGTGGATCTAGAGTTTAAAAAACTCAACTTTATTCGCTTTTTTACTTATTTTTCTTTAGTTTTACTTCCGGTTTTCTGATGTGAGTAACTTTAGTAATCATAGTTTCCTTATATAATCACATCTTCTTTTCAGTAGCAGTGTTTACTTTTTTTTATCGGAAATTTCCTAGTTTATAGATATAAATTTAAAAAGTATAATTGTCAAATTATGCAATATTTTGAAAGGCTATTACTATATCATAAATTTCCGACTAAACACTATTAGTGTATGTATTTTTGAGCAAGTCCCTTACCTATTTCTAAGCTTTAATTTAGTAAGGGACACCTGCCACAACACTATATTATCCTACTTCAAATTTTTATTTCTCCAATAAAAAGTAAGGTAAGATAAACCCCCCCTCTCTATATACTTAAGATATCATATATTTTTATCTTGCATATTGGAATCAAAAAAGCGAGGTAATTAAAAAGACAAAATAATCAATTGTCATCAATAGGTTAAGAACCGTAGTGATTTAATTTGAAATTAGGTGTTTATTCGCCTAATCTATTATTCTTCCTCGATATTACTTAATATAATATCAACATAATAATTTAATTTAATATAATACTAAAACTATGATTAATATTATAAATTTTTTGATTCATTGATACTCAAATTTCTATACCAAAAAGGACTAATAAATTCAAGAAAATTAAACTATATAGTATATATACAAAATTAATTCTTAAAATACCTAGCATAACATTTTTTTTTAATCATTTTTTTTTGAAGAAAGTTATATTAAAATCAGATTTATCGAATCCTGCTGCAAAAAAAAATATATTTCGATTAGCAAGAAAAGTTAAGTGTCCATTTGAAGTTCAAAGCCAACCATAAGAAAGATAATCATTGCTGCTACCAAGGAAATAATAAAGGTGAAAAGTAAATTAATAATAAAGTTAGCAATAGAGTAGGGTCAAAGAAATTGATGACTCAAAATTAGTTGTAAAGATATTATATTGAGTCAAAATATTAAAAATTAAATTATATAGCAGTTCCATATTAATTTATTTATACCAACTATAAATAATAGTTATTATATTAATAATAATATCTTATAAACAGCAGATAATTTAATATTGGAATTTTTAATGTAATAACGATTGAAATTATATAAATAAATTGTAAATATAAATTTTTACATCAAATTTTATTTTTTAGTTCATTATTATACTCATAAATTATTAAAACATATTGACTCTGCCATTCTCTTTTGTCTTTATTTTTATTTATTAATCTTTTTTCTTTAAGTTATAAAAAATTATCAGTAATTAAAAAATGTTTGCAAATAAATTTGGGATCAAACTACTATAATAATCTAGCCAAATTCAAACAATTATGCATAGTAGTAGTAATAACAGTAAATCCAAATGAGCCTAAATAAAATGAGCAAAGAAAGAACTTATGTTTATTTTGATTTTCGACATTCTCTAAAAAAAAATTTTAGTTATCGATTTGCTTTATATGTTTTATTTAGTTATTTTAGAAATCTTATAATGCTAAAAATTTAAGTCAATTATTAAAAATTAATTTGTCTTGGTGTTATGTTTTGTTTTTCCTTAAAATGTAGATAATTCGTTGAGTTAAAAGCCCATATAAACGATAATTAACAACATAACAAGAACATTTCCTGATGTTGTTTTTGTTCGGATTTTTATTATTGTTATTATATTGTTATTGATGTTGCTTAAATTAAATTGCTTTGTAAAGCTCCACTAATAGCCAATTCAATAATAACAATATAATAAGTTTCAAAGAAAGGAACCAAAATATAATAAATTTTCAAAAAATTGCCTTAAAATATACATTTAATCAAAAAAAATTTATTTTCTTTGGATCAACTAATGTGGTATAACTTGAGGAAAATACTTTTGAGTTTTAAAGAAATTTCCCAGCTTTAATATTATTTAATTTTAACTTTACAGCTTTCATAGCATTTGCATCATTCTTTTTAATTGGGGATTTATTCAGTTTAATTATTTTTGCTACTCCTTATTTTCTCCTTACTCTACTGCATTAGTTGTTAATTTTGCAAATTTTTCCTATAACTCGCACAATTTAACAAGTTAATTCTGAAAAACCTATACCTCAAAAATAGTTAAAAGATGACCCGTCCATTTCCCCTCCGTTTTAGAAGAAACGCTTTTAACACCTCCAGAAGAGTCTGAAACATAAAAGACTCGAAAAAGGGCGATTGCTCTTTAGTTTCCCCAGAATTAGTATTAGAGAAAATAATGAAGAATTAGCTGAAAGAATGAATCATCAGCAACCTCTATCAAGAGAGCTTATATATTCCAGTTTCCTTAAAGTAGCTTTAGAGCATCACTACGAATAATGGAGAATAAGTCCATGTTAATCGTGGTCTCAAAGTTGTCATAGGTTGAAAATATTCATTCCTTTTCTACTCTCTAGACATAACAAAATACCATCAGAAAGGATGTATTTATGGAGAGCCCTTTTAGCAGCAAATAATATCTTCGAAAAACATAACTAAGTTACCCAAACACTCAATATATTACTAACTTGCCAAGGTAAAAATAAACTCTTAATCATATTACATTGCCTAAAAACCAGATTTCAGTTTTTATTAATGTGGATTAAAACACTGGCTAGAGTAGTCAAAGCTTATTTATCACTTGAAATCATGCATGAACTACTCGAAATAACTCAAATATTTAATATTCATTCTATTCTTAATATGGTGACTAGGTAATTTAAAAGTATCATTTTATCATTTTAGATAAAGGATATTCTTATATCATTTTTTTCTCTAATATATCCATCTTATATTAAAAGTATAGAAGACCATTAAAAATTTCTTTGTTAAAATGACAATAAATTCTTTAGAATTGTATATAACAATTTTCGGTACGATTAAAGATATAGAATGCTAATGAAATGAAAAAATTTATACAGAATCAAGAAAAGATCTAACTTAGAGTTTTATGAATTTATTAACTTTGAAGATTTCTAAAACATTATAAATATTTTATTATTCTAAAATTCAAAATTTTAGGCAAATAAGTTTTAGAAACTGTTCCAATATCAGAAAGTTGTGAAGAAGACGCCTCATATCCTAATTATCCCATAATTTTATCTTTAAATTTTCAGAAGGATATATTTTTTATCTTTTATATGAATTAAGTTTAAATTTATAAGCCCAAAAGAAGGATATATTCTTCTAAGATTAGGAAAATTAGATAAAAAAGGAAAGTGTGAATTAAATATTATATCTGAATTGTTTTACAAAAAATTTCTAATAAAACATTTATATTTCATATTTATATAAATCTATAATAATAATGTGAATATATAATTGTAACTTGATACTTGAATATTATTGTATAAGTAAATAAATTAAATAATAAAAAAATAATTTTACTTATATTAAAACTTTGTAAATTTAATATGGCGAATTCGCTAATAGCAATATATTAATCAGCAAAAGAAGTTATAAGTGATTAGCAATAATAAAACTAAATCTTCCGAAACAAAAAAAAAAGTAGAGAAAAAGATCATATGAAAAATTTCAATAAGTTTAATAAACTTCTATTAAATGATAATATAACAAAAATTAAAAAAAAAATGTAAATTAATTTATTTCCAGTTTAGCGCTATTTCTTAATAATTTAATATATAAGTATTTGTTTAGTTTTATTATAATTTGTTGAGAATTCAAACTAATTGATAAATGATTATAAAGTATTTGATTAAGTGTATATTATAAAGAGGTTGTCACATAATTAATATTTTAATAATCTAATTAATTGTTAACAAATAGACTCAATTGTTGAAAACAATCAGGCTACCTTGAAAAATCAATACTATTGATAATATATATATATAAAATAATTTGAAAATATTTTATTGATTTTTCTATATTAAAATATTGAATAAAAAATTGCGATATATAAATGCTAATCAAAATTGTATGATTAAGACTTATTAAAGTTGAACAGCGTAATGTATTAGTTATAAAGTATATGATATATATTAATAAAATAAAATATTTCAATAATAAGATTAACAATAGATTACTCATATTAATTTTATTTAAATATTAAAATATAATATATCGTATTTAAAGTGATTAATAATTAATTAAAAAAAAAATTAAAACTAATCAACAAACAAACAAAAAAACAAAACAAATAAATAAATAAAAAATATATATTTTTTTAAGCAAATAAAAAAAACAAAATTCAATCCAAAAAAAGACATACTAAAAAATAAATAAATATATAGTATAAATTAATGGAAAATACTAGTAATACTATGATGAATATATAATAATAAAATTAAATAGTAAATCTTAAATATATAATAAGAATTAGAGGCATAGAAATAATATTTGTTACAATAAAAGTAAAAAATGAAAGGATTATAAATAAATATATGGTTAATAAATATATGAGAAATATGTGCCAAAAATATTAAATAAGAATTAAGAGAAATAGAATAAGTAAATGAGTATTGCTAGCTAACGAATTAACCATCAATTAAGGTAAATATAAATATAATATAATCTAATATAATATATGTAAATGGATATTATGGTGTTTTAATTGACAAATTCAATTATAATATATTGTAATATTAGATATTATGGTGTTTTAATTTGACAAATTCATATTATAAGAATTAATTTATGGATAAATAATATGTAATACCATTTTAATATAATTTTTTTTATAAATAAATTTAAAATGTATGATTAATAAATAATGATTATAAAATAAAAAAATATATGTATTATAATCATTAAAATACTAAATATTTGAAACCATAAAAGGTCAATCAAACATTCGCCAATTGAAAAATGAAATAATTTCGTCAATTTTACTTTTATTTTTTAAAATTATCATTTACTTGCAATATTTAATATACTCCATCATTATTAAATAATTATAAATAAAATGGAAAACTAAAAA
>JAWVGU010000177.1:0-26862 GCA_037039885.1 Miamiensis avidus | reverse complement strand
AAAAAAACTCAAAATATACCCAATTGTTGTTTATTTAGAGTACCCAGAGTGATTTATTTATAAATTGCAACTTCATTTACAAAATTCAGGATCTAATAAGAATGTGTCTGATAACAAGTACTAGACAAAGCTTTGAAATTTCCTCTAATGTCAACGAAGAACAGCAAGAAAAAAAAATAATTAGCCCCACCGAGGCTAAAAAGGCGCGGTAACTGCTCTTTATAGATGAAGTATTGTTGGGTGCTGAAAAAGGAGGAGTTATGCTTGATATTTTCGACATTCAAGAAGATCAGTAAATAGAAAAAAAAGACTGTATTAATAGAACCAGTGACAAAGCTGATATTTACAAAGAAATGGGTGTGTGGACAGTAAGTATTCTTAACACAAAAGGAAGGACTAGGACCAAACTAGTGCTATTTATAATTTTTTTTTTGAGCAAATAAATACAAAAATCTGCATTTTTGCTTTAAAAATGGTTTCTTCCAGTGACGACAAACAGCTGCTATAACGAAAATAATGACACATTTCCCTTTCAAAACCTCGAGAACTCTATTGCCGAAAGTTCCGCTCCTTTTAGAAGTAGAATAATATCATTCATAATAAAAAATAGCCAACAAAATAAAGAAAGGTTTCCAGAAAATGGGAATTTTTGTTTTTTCTGGTGAAGTAATTTCAAATTATCATTGACATAATTACGTCAATCGACGAATTTCCTTCCAGAGAAAGTATGGTTGCGTCGTCTCGAAAAATTGCGATTGAAAAAAGTTGGGGAAAATGTTCGGAGTCTAAAAACTGTATAAAGTTATCAAGCAGGGAGCGGAAAGTTTGTTAAACGTAAATTTTTCTCATTTTTCCTGTTTAGCAAAGGAAATGAAAATTACTTTGGAAATCAGTGCCACAACTTGAAGTAAAGTGCTTTTAAAAATAAGGCGCTTTTAGAGATTTAAAATCGATATCTGTGCTGCCATGAGCCTCAGATGGTGAGCTTTGAAATCGAAGAATAAGAATAAGAAGAAGCTCAAAAAATTTCGTATCAAATATTGAATATGTACTACGAGAACTCCTCGTTGCTAGAAAGATATTTGCAGCTGCAATTAGAAAAATTATTCAAACAGTACATCCGATCAGCATCTTACTTCTTCGCTTTTGTCACAGATTTTAGAAAAAAAATGCTAAAAAATTCTTCTCGTCCTCTATGCTTTTCTTCTATTCAAATTCAGATTCCTATGCGCGAAAACTGCTTAATTTGGGGAGATTTTAACACAAATGCAACCCTATTTACTTCCTGAAAACCCTAACGAACGGAAATTACCCAACATTCAAAAGAGGTTAAAAAGAAAGTGTAACAGACTGTATCCTCTGTAACAAAGACGGTCGAACACACAATACTGGATACAACTATCATAGTAAATTATCAGATCATTTCCTAATTACTTGTATCATTACTATTCCCCATTAAAAAAACATATAAACCCATATAATCTTACCCAACCGAAGAAAATTCATGCTTAACCTCGTTGATTTCATTAAAATTAAAATTAACCCAAACAAATTAATCATATAATCGCATAAGACTTCATCAAAATTCACCTTAAAATACCTTTGAATAAATTAAAAAAAACATCGATCACCTTATCAGAACTAATAACTCAAAAGAAGCTTATGAATAAATTAAACGCCTGGCTATTTTACACCCCAATAAAAGAGATGGTGACATAATGAAATGCATGCTAGATGATATAATATACTTGTAACTGGAAATAATTAAGTATAACTAAACTGCCTAAAATAACTCTAAAAACTGCAAGGAAAAATAAACAACCCTACTCACTTCAAAGATATTGTTTTCCCAGATCTAGACCCACTAGGAGATTTAGAAGTTTAAATATTTATAAAGTAGAATGAGCAGAAAAAAGCAGTTACATTCGATGGCTTCTCAGACAGATGGTTCCGCGAAACTCTACTATATGTCTTAATCAACAACTGGTGGAACAATCACTCTATTAAAAAGAATCAATATTTGAAGCTAGAATAATACCTCTCAACAAAGTATACCTTCAATTCCTACCAAACAACAATTCAGACAAATAGTTGTACTAAGCCCTTCTTACAAATGGCTAGATTTAAGATTCCTCCCAAAACTCACAGAATTCACAATAAATAGATTAGATTAAAACCAAACAGGCTTGGTACCAGGATGTGGAACTCACGTTAACATCAAATTATTAATATAGAAAATTAAAGAAACTTAGAAAAAACACAAAATGAATATCATATACATAGATCTAAAATCTGCCTATTTAATACGTTAAATAGAAAAATATTATTCCAAATTATATTATAAAAACAAATCCTATCTAAAAAAGAAACCTAATTCCTAGAATTAATAAATGACTAAATTTTCTTTAAAATCCAAAATTAGAAATTTTAATTTAAAAATGGTGTAACTCAAGGATCTATATTAGTATATTTCTTTTTAATATATATAAGGAACAAGTAATTAATGAACTAAAAGGATTTTTCCCAGACTTATGGTATATGCAGACGATACAACAATCATTTAAGAAGTATCAGAAACAACATAACTTCTAAAACAACTAATCTCAATTTTTGAAAAATACAATCTAATATTTAACCCTTAAAAATCAGCCATAATAACAATAAAAACCACAACATAGAATTAACCAATGAAAACAGATATAATATCCCCAATACCAACGATTATAATACCTTGGTATACAAATAGATTATAAAGGGGTATAGAACCTCAACTAAAAATAATCAAGCAAAGATAAGGTTTCCTACACAACCATCTTGATTTTTTCTCTAAAAACCTTTCATGGGAGAATAAATACTTAATCTGAAATGTATACATAAGACCATACTATACATATATAGCCCCAATTATAAATACTTAAACCAAAACTACTATTAGCAACTTCCAAAAAGCCTGGAGAGGTTCCTACAAAAAATTACCAAAAAACCGACCATGCACCATCTTAGAAAAGATATCCTAAGACACCTCCATGTTTTTGCTATTGCCATAAGTTGAAGTGTTCTTTCCAAAAAAATGAAAATTATAAAATACTCTTCTAAGCAAATTAATATAATATCTTTGTTAATTTAAATTTTTTCTTTCTTTTTTTTTTTACTAACTTTATGATTATTAAATATGAAAGCCTTATAAATTACTTTCATAGTAAACCCTAATATATGTAAAATATTAAAATAATTAGAATTATTAAATATTAAAAATAAATGAATAATATTTTATAACTATATTACTTATATTTTTGCAACACTATTTTATTAGTCAATTTATACCCAGATTAATTCATTAATTGACTATTATTTATTAAATGATTAAATATAGTGTTAAATTATAAAATAAAATAATCAAATTATTGTATATAAAATATTTCAGTTCAGTACGATTTGCACTTTGGAAATTTAAAATAGCCAAAAGGCAAACATAAATAGCTATAAATAATAAAAAATTAAAATGAAAAAGATATATAAATGTGACTCCAATCGGGCCCTAATCACATTTTGAGTTTGGTGAGTTACGTAATAATATTGATATAGAAATAATATAATTAGTGGTCCAACCATAAAAATAACTCATAAATTGAATTACAATAATATAAACAATAAATCTAGCAAAAGATTAAATGGTATTAAGGAAAAAAAGACAAATAGTAGTAGTAATAATTTAAGTAAAAAACTGCAAATTAAAAAGAGGATGAATTTACAAGAAATAAAAGCAGAAAAATTAAACTCATCAACAGAAATAGCAGGGAAATATCATCAAAAATTAAAGATATTTTTTTAAAACTAGTTATACCACTCTTCGTCGATTATACCTAAACCAAAATACAAATATAAATTTGAATATGCCTTGTTACTATAAATGAGGATTTCCATAAATAAAGATGAATAATAATATTTATTAAAAAAAAAATTAAAATTAATTAAAAAAAGCTCCGTAAACATATTTATTACTCCAGAGAAAATCAGAAAATCAGAGAAGCTTTAGTAGTAGTGAAGCTAAAACATGAATAAATTTAGTATTTTATACTTAGAAAAAATAAATTGATTCTAACATCTAAAATTTCATTATTTTGAAGAAGAGGCTGCGATTAAGACTGCATAAATTAAATAAACGGATATAACACATTATGAACCAAAAATTAAAGAAGAATAAAACTAAAATATCATAGTGAATACAGTGAATGGTACATAAAAAATTATTTTAGTTCGAAAAAAAAAAAAAATTGGAATAAAGAAGTCTTTTTATCAGAGTTTCGAAAATCAACTAAACAACTACCTAATTAAAAACAATTAATAAGAATAAAAAACAATTCATTATTTTTGCAAAATTCTTTATAGTATAAACAATAACTATAATTTAAACAAAATAATATAAAAACTATGATCGTATCAAAGTAATTTGAAGCTTCATTTAGAAGTATAATAAATATCAGAGAATTTTAACAAAATTACTAATAATTGCAGCAATTGTATTCAAGAATATCAGCAAATGATTAATTAATAGACTTTTAAGAAGACCCTCAAGGATAATAAAGTTGAAATTATGGAAAAATTCTTTTATACGAACTAAAAAACATATAAAATTTAATAACAAAGCAAATCTTTAAAATTTTGAATATATATGTATTTATTTATTAAATAACTTTAGACTTATAATTCATTTTATTACTAGTATTTAAATGAGTAACTAATAATAATTTATTATAATTATTAAAGTTATGTATTTTACTCTCAATTGAAATTTATAATTAATTTGACTGATTAGAGTAGAAAAATTTGACTTGAATTATATATAGGAACAAAATTAAATTAATTAACTTTAGTTCTATTTATAAAAATATATACATATTTCTTTGTGATTTTAAAAAACATTCTTATTATTTGTAGTGATATATTAATTTAAAATCTATAAACTATTTAAAAACAATACATTTTATGTTTAATCAGATATAATAAAATGATATATAGGAAAATTATAAATAATAATTCAAATTAAAATGGAATTTTTTAACTTTTATATTAATATCTAAAAATCTAAAAATAAAATAAAGAAATCAATTTGGAATATTAAATATATATAAATAATTACTAAATTAAAAACTATATAATAAAATGAAATTATTAGGTCAGATATAAAAATAATTAATATTTTGTAATAAAATAATAATGCTTTATTAAATACATTAGTAAAATAATTATCTTAATTATCAGAAATTAATTCGAAAATTAAATATATCAATTATTTTAATAAATATATACATAAAAAAACATATATAATGTATTAAATAAATAATTAATTAATTAATAAATAAAATACATAAAATAAATAAATCAATCAATCAACAAACAAACAAACAAATAAACATCAAAAAATAAAAGTTATTTAAAATATAAATCTTAAAAAATGTAATATCTAATAAAACCACATAGAAAATTATTTACAACAGTAAAAGTAAAAAATGAAAGGATAATACATAAAAATATAGTTCAATAAGTATATGAGCGATATGTACCAAAATACATTAAATAAGAATTAAATAAAATAGAATAAATAAATGAATTATTGCTAGCTAATGAACTAAACATAAATTTAAGGTAAAAAATAAAATGAAAAAAAATAGAAAAAAGTATAAGTGTTAGATATTTATGCTATAAATAATGCAAATTAATAGAAAATGAAAAATATAATGTAACAAAAGAAATTGAAAAGATATCAAATTTGTTTTTTGCTTTATTATTCTAACAATCTAAAGAAATATTAAATTTTTCTTAATTTAAGATAAAAAGTTGAAAAATATTTAAAGATATTAATTTTTTATTTTTCTTCTTTTTTTTATAAATTTTATTTTTTTTAAATAAAAAATCTTAAAATTTCTGAGAAACAATTTTTCAAAAGAAATGATTTATTATTTTTAAATGGATTATCTTCTCCATTTATATAATAAATATAATGTTATTTACAGTTTAAAACAATTAACTTAATTAATTTTAATAGGAGCAATAAAATTGGTGATGAAGGATGTACTTAATTCGGAAAATCACTTGAAAAACTCATAAACCTAATTTCTTTAGACGTTAATATATGGTACTAATTTAATAAATTTGGAGATAATATTATTATGTTAAAAATAGAATTTCACTACAAAAAATAAATCAAATTTGTTTTTTCATTTATTATTCTTACAATCTAAAGAAATATAGAATTTTTCTTTATTTTTCTTCATTTTCTTATAAATCAGATTATTTTTAAATCAAAAATCAGAAAATTTCTGAGAAACAAATTTACAAATGAAATGATTTTTTAATTTCTAAATGGATCATATTCTCCATTTATATAATAAATATAATGTTATTTTCAGTTTATAACAATTATCTTAATTAATTTTAATAGTTAAAATTCAATTGGTTAAGAAGGATGTAGTTAATTTGGAAAATCACTTGAAAAACTCGCAAACCTATCTTCTTTAGACGTTTATTTAAAGTACTAATTATAATTATTTGGAGATAATATTATTATGTTAAAATAGAATTTCACAACAAAAAACAAATCAAAATCGTTCTTTGCTTTATTATTCTTACAATCTAAAGAAATATAGAAAAAATTTTTCTTAATTTGAGAGGAAAAACTTGCCAAATATTTAAAGATATCAATTTATTTCTTTTTCTTCATTTTCTAATAAATCAGATTTTTTTTAAATCAAAAATCAGAAAAATTCTGAAAAACTAATTTTCAAATGAAATGATTTCTAATTTTTAATGGATTATCTTCTCCATTTATACCATAAATATATTGTTTTTGCAGTTTAAAACAATTAACTTAATTAATTTTGATAGGGATAATTAAATTGGTGATGAAGGATGTACTTAATTCGGAAAATCACTTGAAAAACTCACAAACCTAACTTCTTTAAGCGTAGATTTAGGGTACTAATTTTATTAATTTGGAGATAATATTATTTATTATACAAAAAACAAATCAAACTCGTTTTTTGCCTTATTATTCTTACAATCTAAAGAAATATTGAATTTTCTTAATATGAGAGGAAAAACTTGCCAAATATTTAAAGATAGTAATTTATAATTTTGATTCATTTCTTAAAAATCATATATCAGAAAAAAATCTGAGTAACAAATTTATAAATGAAATGATTTTTAATTTTTAAATGGATTAACTTCTCCATTTATAATATAAATATAATTTTATTTACAGTATAAAACAATAAACTTAAGTAATTATAATAGGAACAATTAAATTGGTTAGGAAGGATGTACTTAATTCGGAAAATCATTTGAAAAACTGACAAACCTTACTTCTTTAAACATTATTTTAGAGTACTAATTTAATTAATTTGGAAATAATATTATTATGTTAAAAATACAATTTCACTACAAAAAACAATTCAAAATCGTTTTTTACTTTATTATTCTTACAATCTAAAGAAATATTGAATTTTTCTTAATTTGAGTAGAAAAACTTGCCAAATATTAAATGATATTAATTTTTATTTTTCTTCTTATAAATATATTTTTTTTAAATCAAAAATCAGAAAATTTCTGAGAAACAAATTTACAAATGAATTGATTTTTAATTATTTAATGGATTAACTTCTCCATTTATACCATAAATGTATTATTATTTATAGTTTAAAACAATTAATTTATTTAATTAATTTTTTTTAGTTGGAATTCTATTGGTTAAGAAGGATGTACTTAATTCGGAAAATCACTTTAATATCTGACATACCTAACTTCTTTAAACGTTTATTTAGGGTACTAATTTAATTAATTTGGAGATAATAATCACTACAAATAACAAATCAAATTCGTTGTTTCAATTATTATTCTTACAATCTAAAGAAATATTGAATTTTTATAAATTTTAGAGCAAAAACTTGCCATATATTTAATGATATTAATTTTTCTTCATTTTCTAATAAATCTATTTTTTAAAATTAAAATCAGAAAATTACTGAGAAAAAATTTACAAATGAAATGATTTTTAATCTAAAAATAGATTATCATCTTCATTTATACCATAGATATATTGTTTATTACAGTTTAAAACAATTAATATAATTTATTTAATAGGGGGAATTCAATTGGTGATGAAGGATGTACTTAATTCGGAAAATCACTTGAAAAACTCATAAATCTAACTTCTATAAACGTTAATTTAAGGTACTAATTATATTAATTGGATATAATATTATTATGTTAAAAATAGAATTTCACTAAAAAACAAATCAAATTCGTTTTTTCCTTTATTATCCTTACAATCTAAAGAAATATTGAATTTTTCTTAATTTGAGAGGAACAACTTGCCAAATATTTAAAGATATTAATTTATTTCTTTTTCTTCATTTTCTAATAAATCAGATTATTTTTAAATCAAAAATCAGAAAAATTCTGAAAAACTAATTTTCAAATGAAATGATTTCTAATTTTTAATGGATTATCTTCTCCATTTATATAACAAATATAATGCTATTTACAGTTTAAAATAATTAACTTAATTACTTTTAATAGTTGGAATTAAATTGGTGATGAAGGATGTACTTAATTCGGAAAATCACTTGAAAAACTCACAAACCTAACTTCTTTAGACGTTAATTTTGAGTACTAAATAAATAAATTTTGAGATAATATTATTATGTTAAAAATATAATTTCACTACTAAAAACATATCAAATTCGTTTTTTCCTTTATTATTCATACAATCTAAAGAAATATAGAATTTTTCTTAATTTGAGAGGAAAAACTTGCCAAATATTTAAAGATATTAATTTATTTATTTTTCTTCATTTTCTAATATATCTATTTTTTTAAAATCAAAAATCAGAAAATTTCTGAGAAACAAATTTACAAATTACATTATTTTTAATTTTTAACTAGATTAACTTCTCCATTTATATAATAAAAATATTGTTATATACAGTTTAAAATAATTAACTAATTAATTTTGATAGGAGGAATTCAATTGGTGATGAAGGATGTACATAATTCAGAAAATCATTTGAAAAACTCACAAACCTAACCTCTTTAAACGTTAATTTTGAGTATTAATTTTATTAATTTGGAGATAATATTATTATGTTAAAAATAGAATTTCACCTCAAAAAACAAGTATAATTCGTTTTTTGCTTTATTATCCTTACAATCTAAAGAAATATTGAATTTTTCTTAATTTGAGAGGAACAACTTGCCAAATATTTAAAGATATAAATTTTTTTATTTTTCTTCATTTTCTTAAAAATCTATTTTTTAAAAATCATATATCAGAAAAAAATCTGAGTAACAAATTTATAAATGAAATGATTTTTAATTTTTAAATGGGTTTACTTCTCCATATATACTATATATATATTGTTATTTAGAGTTTAAAACTATTAACTTAATGAATTTTAATAGGAGCAATAATATTCATGATGAAGGATGTGCTTAATTCGGAAAATCACTTGAAAAACTCACAAACCTAACTTCTTTAAATGTTAATTTAATGTATTAATTTTATTAATTGGAAGATAATATTATTATCATATAAATAGAATTTCACTGCAAAAAACAAGTATAATTCGTTTTTTGCTTTATTATTCTTACAATCTAAAGAAATATTGAATTTTTCTTAATTTGAGATGAAAAACTTGCCAAATATTTAAAGATATTAATTTATTTATTTTTCTTCATTTTCTAATAAATCTTTTATTTTTAAATCAAAAATCAGAAAATTTATGAGTAACTAATATAAAAATGAAATGATTTTTAATTTTTAAATAGATTATTTACTCCATTTATATCCTAAATATATTGTTATATACAGTTTATAATATTTAACTTAATTTATTTTGATAGGAGGAATTTTACAAATGATGAAGGATATATTTAATTCGGAAAATCACTTGAAAAACTCACAAACCTAACTTCTTTAAACGTTAATATAAGGTACTAATTTTATTTATTTGGATATAATATTATTATGTTAAAAATAGAATTTCACTGAAAAAGACAAGTATAATTCGTTTTTTGATTTATTATTCTTACAATCTAAAGAAATATTGAATTTTTCTTAATTTGAGAGGAAAAACTTGCCAAATATTTAAAGATATTAATTTATAATTTTTATTCATTTTCTTAAAAACCTATTTTTTAAAAATCATATATCACAAAAAAATACTGAGTAACAAATTTATAAATGAAATGATTTTTAATTTTTAAATGGATTAACTTCTCCGTTTATAATATAAATATATTGTTATTTAGAGTTTAAAACTATTAACTTAATTTATTTTAATAGGTGCAATAATATTCATGATGAAGGATGTACTTAATTCGGAAAATCACTTGAAAAACTGTCAAACCTAACTTCTTTAAATGTTAATTTAATGTATTAATTTTATTAATTAGAAGATAATATTATTATCTTATAAATAGAATTTCACTGCAAAAAACAAGTATAATTCGTTTTTTGCTTTATTATTCTTAAAATCTAAAAAAATATAGAATTTTTCTTAATTTGAGAGGAAAAACTTGCTAAATATTTAAAGATATTAATTTTTTTATTTTTCTTCATTTTCTAATAAATCTGTTTTTTAAAATGAAAAATCAGAAAATTTCTGAGAAACAAATTTACAAATGCAATAATTTTTAATTTTTAAATGGATTATCTTCTCCATTTATATCATAAATATATAGTTATTTACAGTTTAAAACGATTAATTTAATTAATTTTAATAGTAAAATTTAATTGGTGATGAAGGATGTACTTAATTCGGGAAATCACTTGAAAAACTCACAAACATAACTTCTTTAAACATTAATTTTGAGTACTAATTTAATTAATTTGGATATAATATTATTATGTTTTAAATATAATTTTCCACTAATAACAAATCAAATTCGTTTTTTTTTTATTATTCATACAATATAAAGAAATATAGAATTTTTCTTAACGTGAGATGAAAAACTTGCCAAATTAATTTTTTTATTTTTCTTCATTTTCTAATAAATCTCTATTTTATTAAAATCATAAATCAGAAAATTTCTGAGAAACTAATTTACAAATGAAATGATTTTTAATTTTTAAATGGATTATCTTCTCCATTTATATCACAAATATATAGATATTTGCAGTTTAAATCAATTAATTTTAATAGGAGGAATTTAATTTGTTAGGAAGGATGTACTTAATTAGTAAAATCAATTGATAAACTTACAAACCTAACTTCTATAAAAGTAGATTTAGGGTACTAATTTAATTAATTTGGAGATAATAATATAATGTTTAAAATAGAATTTCACTACAAAAAATAAGTCAAATTCGTTTATTCCTTTATTATTCTTATAATCTAAAAAAATATAGAATTTTTCTTAATTTGAGAGGAAAAACTTACCAAATTAACTTTTTTTATTTTCTTCATTTTCTAATAAATCTATTTTTTAAAATATATAATCAGAAAATTTATGAAAAACAAATTTACAAATGATATGATTTTTAATTTTTAAATGGATTATCTTCTCCATTCATATCATAAATATATTGTTATTTACAGTTTAAAACGATTAACTTAACTTATTTTAATAGTGGAAATTAAATTAGTTAGGAAGGACGTACTTAATTCGGAAAATCACTTAAAAAGCTCACAAATCTAACTTCTTATAATATATATTTTTGTATTTATTTTTATTAATTTGGAGATAATATTATTTTGTTAAAAATTGAATTTTATTATAAAAAACCAATCAATTTTGTTTTTCCTTTATAATATAAATAATTTTTATATTTTTAACTTACTTCATCATTTATTCCATAAATATAAACTTATTTACTATATAAAACATTTAACATAATTCATTTTAATAGGAATATTTATAGTGGTGATAGTAATGATATTTTAATTCTTAACTAATAAATATATAAATTTCAAATTATTATTTATTTACTATTTATATTTTTAAATATTTAAAATATTTCTTTATTCTAAAGTAATTTTGAATTTAAATTTGTTATTTTTTTTTAATTAAATTTTTCCTTTTTACATTTATTTTTTATTGTTTAATTATATTCCAAAATTTTTCTTTTTTACCAAGCTACGATTAAATAAACATAAAATAAAAAAAAACAACAACATACATTTATTTAAGTAATTCAGATTTATTAGTAAATAGAATTTTAAAACTGAAGTAAAGTAAGTTAATGTGGGGGTTTAGTTTCAACGAATATTTAGCATTAAATCCCATATAGGGTCATCATCCTTCTTCAAGAATTAATTATAAATGTTGGGGTTCTCTACTTATTAGTGGATACTGGGAGTTCTAGGGACACTATTATGTATCAGGATAGTTTCTAATTATTTTAAAATGAAAGCTATTTTTAGTTCATTTTCTTCTCTTTTTCTATAAAGTTTACTCTTTTAATTTCTTGATAAATTGGATTTTTCCTATAATGAATTCAGGTTTACGTTAAATTCATCTTAAAGGAAGGTATCTATATCCTTTCCAATATATTAAAGTATCACATAAGAGAGAAGTGGGATTAATGTCATCTATCTACACAAGTATTTCTAGTAGTAGAAAAGTAGTTTAAAGTTATTTGAGGCTAGAATTTCAGAATTGTAGAGTATTGCATAATATTTTTGTATTTTTAAAAATCAATGTAGTCGTGAAACTCGTTATTAAATCTTTCATCAATCCTTCTTCAATTCTTAGCTCTCATAAACTTTTCAGTGTTTAGAGTCTATTCAAAGATAATGTCTAATATTCCAAAAGATAGATTTCTTGGAAGTCCCATAAACTGTTTATTACTTATTCTCCAAAGGGTTTGAAAACGATTTTATATTCCTAGAGGCTAGGTATTTAGGATTGATGAAATATAGAATTAATGGATATAAACTTATCATACCAGGCATTGGTTCTCAAACTGAGATCTTTAACGAAATATCAGGTTTTAGCGTATATGTAATTTGAGTGTTTCTTAATAAAGTCCAAATGTTCCTTAATTGTCTCAATGTTGTATGTAATTCCAAGATACTTGTAATTTCTAACAATAGGTATATCTAAAACTTACTCTAGTGGTATTTCTCTATTTTTAAAAGAATATTGAACTTTTTTATTCATTTAGAAGTTATTTTAAAGGTACCCTGTAGTAATCTCATCATTCTCATTTATAAAGCAATTCATTATCCACCTTCCCTTTTAATAGGTTCAAAATAACCAGTATTTAAATGTTAGGAAAAGCTATAAACGAGTGTTTACTTCTTAAAAGCTAATCAATTTAGTTTTTCATTGCATCTAAAGGGTTAAAAATAGCCTCACTCTATTTTGATTTTTAAATTAATTTTTTTTTAAGGATAAATGAGTTCTTAGGAAATCGTCAAAGCTATCATATCTTGAACAGCATTGCTTATAAAGTGCTAATGAGTTTTTCATATCAGGTAGAACAATATGTTTTTTCTTAGATTAAGAGTTACTAGCGATTTCAATGGATGCAAGAAGTATTAGATTGTCTAAAAAATCAGAATACTTGTGAATTAATATTAAGATTATTGGATTTCTAAGCGCTCCCGTTAGCCTCCAATTTAAATTTTGAATTTGAAGTTTTTTAATTAATTGTTATCCAATTTGTAAAACATGATTTTTTTTCTCAAGTCCAAAATTTGTAGGGGTTTTATTAGCATTTTCATAGTAAGAGTAGGGTTTTCTTTCGTTTTAAGCTTATTTCTCTTGTTAGGCGGCGCTAATTCTTTTGTAACTTTCTTCTTTTAATATCTTATTTTATTTAATTAAATAAATAAGGAATAAATAAATAAATTGATAAAATGTAGTAATTACAATTGGTATTTCAACTATATTAAGTCAAAATTGTGGTGATAAAAGTAAAATTTACAATTTTAAATCTTATCCATTCCATAAAGACCAGAGAAATGAATTCCATTTTAATAACTTGTGTCATGATTATTATAATAGTTTGGAATAATGTTTGTGAAAATGAATTGCTGCTATTGCTACTAATGCTACTATTATTACTATTGCATCTATTAATTTATAGTATTTTAACTTTTTCCTAGTACTTGAATTGGAGAATGAATATGCTCCATGGTTTTTCTGCTAATCGGAGTGCTTATTTTAGCATCCAATTTTTATTTTAAAGAGCCAAAATTTCTAGAAAAAAAATTTGTTAATTTATAAATTAATTCAGAAACTTTTTATAAATAGTTTACATTGAATCATTTTGTTTGTTGTTTTCATTAATTGTTAGGAAATCTGATTATTTTCCTTTACATTATCTGCTGGGCAATAAGAAATTAGATATATGTAATAATTAGTAGTTATAAAGTTTATTTACCTTTAATAGAGTTGCTACACTCTGTCATCTTCATCTGGAGATTTAATATTTTTTGAAGATTTTCTTTTTTTGCTAAAAGCACTTAGCTTCATTATATTGTTAAATTTATAGTTCTCCAGTGGAGTCAAATGAGTAGTAACATCAATAGAAGGAGGCTGGTTATTTATAAAAGCATTAAAATATGTGTTTATATTTAATTCAGTAAAGTAAAAAATCAATTTACAATATTTTAAAATTGAGAGCCCCTCCTCTTATTCTACTAGGATCATATGGATTTAAAGAAATCGAAGTTTATCTACTTCCTTTTTTTTATTCGCATTCGAAGATTGAGAATAGTATTGCAGCATTATGCTAGTTGTTATTTTACTACCCCCCATGCTTTTTAACATAAAATTTCCCTTGATAATTTAAAAAAATATTATTAAAAAAAAACATTTTTAAGTAAATATTATTTATACTTTAGAGTTATTCTACGTCAAAGTATATTTATTCTTAGGAATAGATATATTAGCAAGTTGAATATTACGTTTTTTCGATAAATTACTTGCGCATGAAGAGTAACTCAGCTAATTCAGACTCGAGTTGCAATTATTATTTGAATCTGATAATTTATCTCTACTGTTGCTAGTTAACAATTTCTCATCTATTGTTTTTTGTTTTTTCTATAATTTATTGTTTTAATTCGCTTTACTATTATTTTTAGTGGTAAGTGGCGGACTAAGTTACCTCAATTTTTTTTCCTTTTTTGGCTAAGCATTTACATTTTTAGGAGCAGGATAAATTGTTTATTGTTTAATTTCCCTTCATCGCCACTGCTTACCGTAATTTTTTGAGCATCTAATTTCGGCTCTTCTTGATTTTAATTATAGAACACCAGCATCTCCATACTTTTTTTTTCTTTTGTTTTAGATTTAATAGAAGTATTGTGTTTAAGAAGCTAAATACTTTATCTTCCCTTAAATTCATTGATGCTTTCTATTTCTAGCTCTTCTCCACTTTCATCAGTTCTTTGTGTTTTAGTGTCGGAAGGACTCTCGGTATTTTAATCTTCAAGAGTCACTGGGTTTATATTTATTTTAAGTGTTTCTACTTATTTCAAATCTTCACCCCTCTTGCCATCATTTTCTTTTCATTTTTGTTATTTAGTAATAAATATTAAAATATTATAATTTAAAAATCATAATTTAATTATAGGAAATTTAGGAAAAAAATTTTCAAATTATTTTATTTCAAATTTTTCGCCTTTTTTATGAAAATTTGAAATTTTCTGAAATTACATATCTTTATTTTTTATTTCTGAGAATTTAAGCTAATTTTTTTAATAATTATAGAGTATTTTATTTAGTGTATTATATAAGAGGATTATCCTTAAATTATAAATTAAATAATTAAAGCACTTTTTGAAAAATTGACTCAATTATTGAAAATTATTAAACAACCTTAAAAAATTAACATAATTTATTAATTATTAATATAACTTAGTTTGAAAATTTTTATGTAGAAATGACAATATTTTTACTTAAGTCTAATTCATTTTTAATTTTTTAAATTATTTAGAAAATTAAAATTTAATTTTTTAAACTTTTCACCCTTTTTCTTATGGGAAATGAATCACTATTAGTATTATTAGAGTCTTAACTTGAAGATTTTTAATTTTCATCTTTAATTTTTAAATCTGAATTACTAAGAGTAGGCATAATTTTAGACATTTTTGATAAAGTTTCATTTAAATCTGTGTCTTCCTCATTTTCTAATTGAAAAATAAAATAAAGTTAATAACAGTTTATATTTATTTCATAATTTTTTATTTATTTATTACTTGCTTCTTCTTAAATACTATTATTGGATTATAACTTTTTATTTATTAAAGGCTTCTAGTAAAGAGACTAATGCTTTTTCTAAGCCAATCCATGCTGCAAAGGCTTTAAGACTAATTATTAGCTGGTCTTCATTGAAATTTCATCAAAACTGTCTCCACTTTCGGAGTTTTTTTTTTATACTACCCTTTTGTGGAGAGTCTGGCTACTGATTCATGTTATATATTAAATTTTATATATAGTTTGAAAAATATCCCATTCGTTTTGTCGTACAAATTATATTATTTGTGATTTTTATTGAAAAAGATCAAAGAATTAAATTCTACATAGGATTCATATGAAAGTAAACAAACATGTTCATTAGAAATCAGTGTAATCTTTAGAAATAGCAATTGAGGAAGTGACTCCTCAAATAAAGTAGTTGCACTAAAAGATGGATTAACACACTATAGAGACCCAAAAAGATTATATGGGGATTTTGAAATAAAAATTTTTAGTAAATCGTGAAATCAATAACTAAAAAAAAATGAAAAAAAAATTTAACAACAACATCCGGAATTATTCTTATAAAATTGAAAATAATTTGTTATATGGGATTATAATTCAAACTAATTATCTAAATTTTTAAGAAAAACGAACATTATACCAAGACAAATGTAATCATTTATTTTTAAATATAATAATTAGGAATCCAATAAATAAATTTTACAAAGAAAGATGAAGTTGATTTTAACTTCGAAATTATCAAAATTTTTCTTTTCTGGTAAGTTCTAAGAAGTGTTTTAAAATAGAGATAATAATGTTAAATACGAATAATTTTTTAATCAAATATTTTTAGAGATTCTCTTCATTTAATAACAAAATTCCGAAAATTGTCTAGAATCAGCTTCTTAAAAAAATTAAATTAATAAAAAGCAGTATTCTCATCAGGCGAAAGCTATTTTTGCATTATTAAAAACTAATTAAGAGCCAAAAAATATTTCATTTACTATTAAGAAAATTTTCTGATCTGATTCAGCTTTTTACAAGTTTGGTAATTATTTCAAAGCAAACTTTACAGTGAAAATTAAACAATAAAAGGCCATATAAGCCGACAAGTACAAAAAGAAGAAAAATAAAAATGAAAAATTTCATAGAGAAATATACTCTTCAAGATAACTCTGGTTAGAAAAAATTAAAAAAAAAGCTTAAATTTCATAAATCTTATCCACCATTGAAGTCTATACCACTATAAAAAATGACTTCACAGTTCACGAAGTATGTTTCCAGGAAGCGATTATAAATCATACGAAATATTCAATTAAATGCAGCTGCATTTTACACGAAAAATTGTTGAATGAGTCTATGTATGTTACAACAACCAGATTTAGAGGTGGAACTAAAGAGGGTAAGCTGAATCAAAGTTGTATAATAAATGATTCAGAAAACTACTTATTTAATTAGAAAAAAATAAAAATGAATAAAGTTTTAAAACAGATACTATGGCATAATAGTTACTTTAAAGTGTTTATCTTAAACATTTAGAAAATTAAGACACCATATCCTTTAAAATAAAGTCGATTTATATGTGTAAAAAATATAATAGGAATATCCATTATCAAAAATGATAAAGATGGAAGTGTAAAGTTATTTAACCATCATTATTAGATGGAATTATTAATTAATTGTTTTAATCCAAGTTTACTCTGAGATATGGTTTTTAGGAGTGTAATAAGTCTTGCATGATTATACAGTCCTGCATAGATTAGACTGATATCATTACGTCAAAGGATGGATCTGCCTAAGATTATATTTGGTTTGGGCTTGGATAGGTCCGGGAGTGGATCTCCATAATTGCAAAAGTTAATCTGATTAAATAAATCGCCAATTAAAAAGAGTATTGCACAAAAAAAAAAACAGAAAAGTGAAATAATAAACATTGAAAACATCAATCATCAATAATGACGGATATACTATTATGCAGTGTTGGAATTGAAATATTATTATGTCGTTGAATCTTAACTAATCCCCTAGCTTACCTACCTACCGAACTACCCAGAGAAATATTTCAGATAAGTTCTAGATATAAAACTCTTTCATATCAAAAATATGATGCAAAAATCGAAGTTAGAAAATCAAAGCTTTTAGTGATATGCAAACACAGCAAAATGCTTTTTATTGTATCTAAAATTTCATAGGCCCGCTTAGAGTCGATTTTCCCTCTCAAAAAAATGTAAATTTTTAAATATATTCTTCTTAGCAAATGAAAATAATTTAAGTAAAGAATAAGAAAAAAATGATTGTTATAATTACATTTTGATTTTTTTTAAAATTTTGATATTAAAGTAAATTTATGTTTTTATTATGACATTTTATATTTTAAGGCTGATATTTATTAATTTAGTTAGTAAAATTTTTAACTTCAAGATAATAATACCTAGACTTATGAATTCAGGGTGAATCTATTTATTTGAAGTCCAGCTTTGGTTCGATTCTTAAAAGCTTATATTGTTGGTAATGATACATTATTGGAAACGAGGTTGAAAGTCGGTTTGAGGTTTTTTTACTACACCGATGGAAAATATTTATGCTTTAGAATTTATTTTTTGGTATTTTCTTAAAGTATTATTGCTGTAAAATATGCTTCATAGATGCTTAGGCCAGTTAAATGCCATATCAGAAAAAAAATGTAAACGAAATGCAGCAGGATTTTAGGTGAAAAATTAATATTAAAGTGAATCTTGAAAACAACTGATAAGTAACAAATTCTTAGACGGAAGTAGAAAAGATAAACAGCAAAACAATTTAAACCTATAAATATTAATTGTAAAGAGTAATGAAAATGCTTGGAGAATAGTAGAAAAACTTAAACATAAACATTGAAAACAACAATAACAGCAATTGTGATAATAATTTTTTTTATAAACTAAAAGCATTTTCCGCAAGAATTTGAATTACTACTTGTCTATTTGTCAAAAACAAAACTTCTATCAATTTAGATTTTTACATTGTTAATATTGTAAATGATTTTCCATAAAAATATTGATAATTATGCTTTAAGTTGATAAATTCATAATATAGATTTCATTTGATGAATATATAATATATTTTACTGTCTCTTACTTAAGTTTTTTTTTTATTATTTTTATAAAAATTATTATATATTATTTTTGGATGTAAAACTAAATAAACGAAATTTAATTTTAGAGATATACAATCAGCAAAAGGACTCTCAAGCAAAAATGAGAGCGGATAACGCATTTAAAACTTTAGAAAAGCAGGAGCACAAAAGACAGCTAGAGGTAAAAGAGTTAACTATTGAAGAGTTCAAAAAGAAATTGTAAAGCTAGTCTGATAGTTGAGGTGAAATGATTTAATAGAGCTAACAGATAGAAAGATTGATTAGAATAGTTTGCAGATTATTTATTTTTTATCCTTCTTCTTATTATTATATAAATATATAATATAGAGAAATTTTTAAAAAATAATATTTTAAAATGATCTATTATTCTAATGTATTTCTTTTATATATGAAAAACGTAAAACATAATTATGGATGAAAATTTTATTTTTATAAAACACCCTTAGCTTTCCATTCAGAATTTCTTTCGTCTGATGAATTAGTAGATCATTCTCTTTTTTTTCAAATGATATGTTGTCAGAATCTTTAAGAAAACTAACTGAAAATGAAATGTATATTGCGATTGCTGAAAACACTTAAAAGACTTGTTTTTTAAAACAGTTCGAATCTCACTTAGTATTAATTAAATTCTCTTTTTTTAAGTAAATAAGTAATTTACTAAGTTAGAATAAATTTAATCTTTTCTAAATGAAAAATATATAAATTGATTAGCGTTTTGGCTTTGCAGTATTTAGAAGATTGGTATTGAACTTTTTATTTCTGAGAAGGTTCCTAGAATCGAACTATAGCAAGGCTAAAAAGAAATATAAACACTTCATATTCATAACCAAGGTTTTAATATTATATCATAGAGTTCCTATTTTATAGACTAAATAAATAATCAAAAGCCTAAAAATACACACTACCATAACAAAAACATATTTACTATAATTTCAAAATTATTAAGATAAACCCAAGTGTAATAACAGTAAATATTTGTTTTAGTTGATAAAAGAGTTGGGGTACAATCACTTAAATCATATATTTTGATTGGCTTTATAATCTATTCTTTCATTATTTTATTCCTAAAATTACAAAGAGCAGCGATAATTTTAAGTGCACTTTCCAAAAAAATGTAAATTATAAAATACTCATTTTAAAATAAAGAGCATTTTTATTTTTATAAAAGCTTTCTTGAAGTGCACATTTCTCTGTGAAATTCAATATTTCATTTTCTACCTCTGCCTTCACTTTTTTTGTTTTTATGACCTTTTTTGGTTTAATTATTACAGTAAAATAAAATTATGCTTCACATATTCTAAGCCCAGCAAAATTTTGTATGCGATCATAATCTGTTTTCAAAACGTATTTGCTTTTTATTTCAAAAATAATGAAACTAGATTTCCTATTACCTATATTTTTATAAGAATCTGATTTCTAAAGGCTTTTCGAAAAAATATTAGTTTTAAAATAGTTGATATTTTGCATTATTTATCCTTTTTTATCTTATAAATATATTAAAAAATCAATAAATATATACACTTTTTTTTATTATTATTCTTAGTGATTTTAATTGCTTAAATTAGTTTTTGAATAGGAAAAATTTAATTTAACTATTTAAATTTTTTTGATATTTTCCTTTTATTTCATGATAGTAGAAAAAATAATTTTGCCTTCTAATATTTTATTTCAAGTATTTTAAATAAAATTAAATTCTATTTTCATCTAAAATTCTTATAACTTACAAATCAATGCAACTTGGACTATTGAATTAATTTTTTAAATGTAATCACTGCTGCATTTGGAAAAAGTTCTTGTTTTTCTTTTTGGACATTGTTTTACTCAGATACTGCATTTTTTTTTTTTGACGGATGCAGAAACAGCGAAGAACCATTTACTACTAAAAATCTCATCAAAAAGACAAAAATAAACTAAAACACATAAATCATTTCCTAAAATGATTTAATCTTGGTTTCGATGTTCTACGAATTGCAAATTCAACAGCAGATATTTATATCGGTTAGTAGGAAGGGACATATGAAATTAGGTTGGTAGACAAAGGCTAGGGATGTATAAAGAAAACTCAAAACACACATTATTTGCCTATAGGAAATAAGGCTATTAACTTTATAACACCCCAATCTACTATATCATCTCCCATAACCGAAAAATTAACAAAGAAAGAGTAGAACTGGTAGTTGGAATAGGCATATCTAAATATTTGAACATAACAGACCTAACTAACTAAGATCATACCTTCCATTTTGGTGAATAATTAGGATATAGTAATAATTTAAATAGTCTACGAATTTTTTGAAATCATAGTGGTGAACGACTATCTTAATAAAATCAATTGAAAGAGAAAACTCCTTAAAATATAAAAAATATTCTATCGATCTCAAAACTCAAAAAAGCCAGCTCCTATATTACACTTAGTGGAGATTTTAACAAAGCAGTAAAACCTATTGACATCTTTCACAATATTAAAAATGGCTTTCACTATATGTTATAAATAAATAAGCTAAATTCAATAACAGATTTGGTAGTAATAAACAAAAAAAAAAAAGAGTTGCAAAAATTGAGTCGTCACTCGAAAACTGAAATCATAGACTGTCAAAAACTTCTAGAGTATCTATTGAAATCGCTAGGAATTGTTAATCTAAAAAAAAAAAGAAATCATTCTCCTGCATAAGAAAAACTCACTAGCACTCTTAAATCAGAGTAAAAAATAAATTTCACAATATTGATGAAATTTAAAAAATAATAATGAGCCCTATATGTTACGATATCTCACATGCATGATTAAAATCGTAAAAACTTTTTGGAAAAAAAAATAAATTATTTCACTATTTCAAAAAGGCGAAAATCATCGATAAATGTTTAAAAAATTACCCATCAGGAAATCAAACAATATCGAATTGTCTCGCTTCTATTGCGAATCTGAAATCGCCAACTTTTTAGAAAATATTATTTGAATGAAATCGCGTAGAAAAGCAAAAGCGAAATCGTATTTCTACTCGACTACTACGAAAAAGATGTGGGAAATCTTCATCGTGAAGGAGAGAAATAAATAGTAAAGTATAGCTCCTGATCCCGCCCGCCTGACGTATTGAAGTATCTGCGACTCGACGAGTATCCGAAAGTGAAGGTACTTTTGATGAGCAGAACATACTTTGACGATCTTGTTGTGTTCGACAATGAAAAAGGCAAGAACTTTTTCCAAATTTCTGAAGTTTTACCTAGTCTGTCGCGTGTAACAAAAACCAATAAATTCATAAAAAAAGTTGATTGCATTTTGAAATAGAGCAGTTGAGACCTGGCGAAGTGTTTTGGAAATTCGTCAGAAAATGACAGAAACTGAACGGTTTTAGCGGTGCAGAAGTCGCTTAAATAGATAAACTTTTGCTCCAAATCTCAATTATTATCATCATCTTTTTTGTACCAATAAACGGAAGAACAAACAGGTGAAAAAAAATCAAAACATAATGAATCATTGTTTAATACGAGAACCCAGAGTGATTTATTTTATAAATTGCTACTGCATTTACCAAATTTAAGATCTAAAAAGAATGTGTCTGATAACAACTACTAGGCAAAGCCCTTGATTTCCTCAAAAGTCAACGAAGAACATCAAGAAAAAGAAATATATTTACAGCAGCAGTTGAAAAAGGTGCATAGGTGCTGAAAAAGGAGGAGTTATGATTGATATTTTCGACTTGCAAGATGATCAGTTAGTAAAAGAAGAAGAATATTGTATTAATAGAGCTAGTGCTAAAGCAGATATTAGCAAAGAAATGGGTGTGTAGACAGTAAGTAGTTCTTAACATAAACGGGAAGGACATGGACTAAACTAGTGCGTTTTAGAATTACTCAAACAAAACCACTCGTATTACTCTGAAAACATCAGCATTGCCAATGATTTCTTTTTTTCTTCGAATCGAAGAGCTCAGGTCCTGTTGATTTCTTCTGAACAGGGACAGGTAAATTGGAATAAATAAATAAATATATTTTTACTTTTCTTTAAAAACTAAAATTAACCCAGGGAATGAGTACTTTACTCCGCAATTTAGGAATAGAAAAAGTCCTAAAATAACTTTTTTTTACTGCTTTACCGTAGTTAAAGTTGCGCAGTTTATAAATGAGTAACAACTTATCAATCATTTAAATTCCTACTACAATTTGTATAAGAAAAACAATAGGATAGGGAGTGTTAAGAAGATGAAAATTGAAACTGGGTCAGCTTAAAAAATGCAAGGAAAATCAAGAAACAGCTGCTTTTGGAGAGACTAGTAAAAAAAATAAGAATAACTGGTTGTTTTTCTAATCGATGGACTTTTTAAAATTTGTTGTGGTTGAGAAACAGCTGTTAAAATAGCAATGAATCGAATGGAGGCTTTGAGAAACTTTGAACTGTCAGAAAACCTGATTTGAAAGATGATGGCCACAGTAGCATCAAACTGCTTTAGGTGTTAGAAAATCGCGAACAAGAAGAACAGAAGTTTGTACACTATTTTAAGCTTATGAGCGAAGAGATTTAATACAGATTCTCTATCTGAAATTCTTTGAAGAAGTTGTGATCAATCAGACTGTAGAAGTTATAAAAATATTAGTAGAAGGTTCTGCTTTTTTTTAGAGAAAATAAAGGCTGAAAAATAATACCGAAAGTTCCGATCCTATCATAAGTAGAATAATATCGTTCCTAATGATAAAATATAGAATCTGCGATTTTGTTTTTAAAGATGGTTTCTTCCAGTTACGACAACAGCTGTTGGTTTCTCAAAAAGTATGATGAAGTAATTTCAACTTATTATTGTCATAATTATTTCAATAGACGAATTTATTTGCAGAGAAACTGCCGATATATCGTTTTGAAAATTGAAAAATTTCGGGAAAATGCTCAGAGTTTAAAAAGTAGTTTAAAATTTATCAAGCAAGGAGACGAAAATTTTTTTCACGTAGATTTTTTCTATGTATAGTGTAGGAAAATGAAAAATATTTTGAAAATCAGCGCTACAACATAAAGTAAAAGTGCTTTGAATAATGTAGCGCTTTTAGAGATTTATAAGTCGTATCTGTGCAGCCAAGAGCGTAAGATGTCCCGCTTTAGAAAAAGAAAAATAGGAAGCTCAAAAATTTAGTTTCTAAATATAAATATGTACTACAAGAACTCCTTGCCGAAAGAAAATTATTTAAAGCAGGAATTAAAAAACTTAGTCTAGTACTACAAGTGATCTACACCTTTCCTATTTTAAGTTTATTTCTGCATTATTAGAAATCAATTAAGCATAAACCTCTATACGAAAACATAATAATTAGCTTTTCTCAACGATTATTTGAAAAAAAAGAATAAATTCTGCTCTTACTCTGTGGTACAATTCTATACTAATCACGCCGCCTAAGCAGACGCAAATTGCTTAATATGGACCAACTTTTAATTATTTTCATAAATGTCAAAGAGTTGTAAATTTTCGCTTTTATTCTATCAGAAATAGTTCGCAATTACTTAGAATAGCTAAAGAATTTGAAGAAATATAAACAAATTATACTTAAAATAACATATTTTGAAACTATCAATTGTACCTTGAGTATTTGTTTTATTACATTTATTATTAGGTCTATTGTAGATAATCGTATCTTAAAATATATTTCTATTTTATTTAAGAATCCTTATAAATATTTTATAATTATAACAAAAAAATTTTAACAATTTATTTTATATATTAGAAATAAAAATAAAAATTTTTGTAAAAGAATATATTTAATATTTGAAAAATAATTTTAATAAGATGCATATAAATGTATAAAATTTTATAATAACTTAGAAATATCATCAAAAAAATAGTATAATATTAAAGATATTTAAGATATATAAATGAAATAAATAAAAATTGATATACTAAAAAAAGTGTTAAATTTTATAATTTAATAAATATATCATAAATAAAATTCATTAAATATATATTTCTTTATTAATTAAATTAAGTTTTTCAAGTGATTTTCCAAATTAAGTGCATCCTTCCTAACCAATATTATTATCCCTATTAAAAATAATTAATTTTTTATTTTTACATTTTATTTATAATTATTTAATAATGATGGAGAATAAAAAATATTGGAAGTAAAATGATAATTTTAAAAATAAAAGTAAAATTGACGAAATTATTTCATTTTTAAATTTGCGAATGTTTGACCTTTTATGATTTCGAGATTTGTAGAAATTAAATATGCAATAGAAAAGCAATTATTAATTATAATATAATAATAATTATGAAATATAGTATCCTCACAAATTTCAAATAAAAAAACATTCAATATTTTTTAATTATGAAATTAATAAACAAAGGCAGAAAAATTTGCAATTTTTTTTTAAAACTGAAATTTCCATAATAAATATAAATTTCTCCATATTAATAAAAATAGTACCTTAAATTAATGTTTAAAGAAGTGAGGTTTGTAAGTTTTTCAAGTGATTTCCAAATTAAGTGCAACCTTCCTAACCAATTTTATTACTCCTGTTAAAAATAATTAATTTTATATTTTTACATTTTATTTATAATTATTTAATATTGATGGAGAATAAAAAATATTGGAAGTAAAATGATAATTTTAAAAAATAAAAGTAAAATTGACGAAATTATTTCATTTTTAAATTTGCGAATGTTTGACCTTTTATGATTTCGAGATTTGTATAAATTAAAAAAGCAATATAAAAGCAATTATTAATTATAATATGATAATACTTATGAAATAATATCCTCACAAATTATAAATAAAAAAACATTAAATATATTTTAATTATGAAATTAATAAAACAAAGGCAGAAAAATTTGCAATTTTTTTTAAAACTGAAATTTCCATAATAAATATATTTTCTCATTACTAATAAAAATAGTACCTTAAATTAATGTCTAAAGAAGTGAGGTTTGTAAGTTTTTCAAGTGATTTCCAAATTAAGTGCATCCTTCCTAACCAATATTATTTTACCTATTAAAAATAATTAATTTTTATTTTTACATTTTATTTATAATTATTTAATAATGATGGAGTATAATAAATATTGGAAGTAAATGATTATTTTAAAAAATAAAAGTAAAAATTAACGAAATTATTTCATTTTAAATTTGCGAATGTTTGACCTTTTATGATTTCGAGATTTGTAGAAATTAAATATGCAATAGAAAAGCAATTATTAATTATAATATGATAATAATTTAGAAATATAGTATCTTCACAATTTCAAAATAAAAAAACATTCAATATTTTTAATTATGAAATTAATAAAACAAGGAAGAAATATTTGCAATTTTTTTTTAAAACTGAAATTTCCATAATAAATATAATTTTCTCCATATTAATAAAAATGTACTCTAAATTAATGTTTAAAGAAGTGAGGTTTGTAAGTTTTTCAAGTGATTTTCCAAATTAAGTACATCCTTCCTAACCAATATTATTACTCCTGTTAAAAATATTAATTTTTTATTTTTACATTTTATTTATAATTATTTAATAATGATGGAGAATAAAAAATATTGGAAGTAAATGATAATTTTAAAAAA